>PVLD010022124.1:0-29939 GCA_004027595.1 Dinomys branickii | reverse complement strand
TGACTAAATTTGCATGTCTGTATATGGGTCCATACATCTACAATTCAAAGATATCAATGGATAAAGCAACAACTACTGTTGAGACCATATCACCTTGTCTATAGATTAGTTGTGATTGTACTATTTTCTATGATAATGGGTGTCTGTTTGTCAATATGTTTTTGTACTTTTATGTTTCTAAAATAAAAAAAAAAAGAAAGTAAGCAGGGCAGCAATGCAAACTGTCACTGTGTCCTGTCTTCTGACGTGGGGTCTTCAGCAAACCTTGTCCCTCCCTACACACCCATGACCCCTGTCTGCCCCCCTTTGCCTGTGTTCTTGTGTTCCTCTCTCCATGATCTATGACTCAGGTTTCAGAAACTAGACATCGGAGATGAACCCTTGAATCTGTGACTCTCAGTGGTCTCCAGGCCCCAGGTGTCCACACCAAGGCACGCCTTATGCAGTGGAGGACACACCGATTGTTCCCTCACACTGCTCAATGTTACATGGGCCTGTTATACACCCCTCTCAGTTTGAGAATGTTTCATGTCAGGACGATCTCACTCAGGAATGTGCTGCATGGAATGATGTGGCCTGTGCTGAGGAGGACGCTCTGCACAGCAGTGACCATTGTATATTCCGAACATCTCCAGGGAGACAATACAAATCAAGTGGTCTTCAACTGAGCAGTAAGGCCTCCAAGGAGACAGACAGGTGTTCCTGCACCCAAGGGCCTGTGGTCTGCATTTCAAGTGATCCTAGGGAAAGCCACCCGCAGGGCAGGAAAACTGTAATGCAGGGAGTGCTAGTGGCCACCAGAGAGCGACAGGAAATCGAACATAGTAGGTGAGCCTAGGGCTGGTTCTCGGCTCAGGGTTTTTACAGTATCTTCATGACTTTCAAATGTTTTTTGCAAAATGAAGATGGCATAAATAGTTTTTTAAAAATATATCTAAACGTAGTTTTCTTTCTTTTTATTAGTGCCTGAGGGCCTGGGCTCCTGAAGGTACACAACCCCAGCACTGCCACTCTGGGGACCAAACCTTTAACACACAGCCTTGGACACACCGCACAGCCACATTGTGTGAAGGCACTTGGTGTCCGGTTCATCCCAGCTGTGTCCCCGGATGCACTTATTCTTGTGGCACAGACTGGAGTGTTGTTCTCTGAATTCAGTTCTCTCTTTTGTCCACATTTTTTTCAGAGTGCGGCACATTTTCACTAAGGAGGTGAGTGCGTTGCTCTTCACAGGCTGGGGCTGACCCTGGAACTCTGGAGATTTATTTCAGATGCCCTGAGTGATGCCTGTCCCTGTCTGTCTCAGCATTCCTATGAACTCACCGCTATGCTGGTGTAGAGTCCCTGCAATGTGGAACCACAGGGCTACTTGCCACACATAACCACTGTGCTAGAGACCACTGTAAACCACCTTCACCAGTAAGCTGGTGACACTGAGGGGAAGCACCTCCTTCATGCGGATGAACTTGGGGCAGGAGGTCCGTGCTATCAATCACAAAAGGAGGGATGAAATCACAACTGCTCTCCACGGCTTAAAAAAGTGCACATGGTAGAAACTGCTGAACAGGAAAGAGAAATCCACGGTCAACACACCCACTCACAGGCTCTGGTATAATAGTATGTAACATGGGAGAGATTTTTTTTTTTTTTTTGTGGCACTGGGGATCGAACTCAGGACCCTGCGCTTGCTAGGCAAGCGCTTATTCCACTGAGCTATATCCCCAGCCCCAATAGTGCGTAACATGGGAGACAAGGAGAGAAATGGCCTCATAGTCTTCCACAGCCTCATCAAATTCTTCCTATAAATAAGGGCATTTTTACTTTATGAAGAAATGCTGAGATTTTCACGAGACTTCCAATATACCTGTTGTAGGAATCTGCACAAAGTTGTTCAGCTGAGAGTACCACATTTTCTAGCATTTGTGTAAGGATATTGCGATACCATAGGACAAAAAGTATATACAGAATTCATATTGTATTGGCAGTCATATACATGTATATATACACATAAATTTTATTATAAATTTGAAAACTGACTTAGTTGTTTTTAATATGTAAATTGATGTGAGGGAACCAAATGAAACAACTTTGCTAATGTTAATTATTAAATACACCTTACTTCTATCCAATTAAGCAAAAACCCTCCAAATGAAACTGCACACATGCGTAAGACACCCTGGCAACAGAGGCCGCCCAGTGGTGAGGTGGAAGCTGTCTATTGTGGTCAGCATGGGGTCAGGTCACCTGGTCACACACAGAGGCCTGGTGAGTGGGGAACTTTAGATCTGGAGAAGGAACTGCTGCCTGCTTCTGGGATGATGTTGTGGAGGCAGCAAAGAACACCTGCAGGGGTGGGCATGAGTGTGGACATCAGTGTGCAGGTGCTGCCCAGTATAGAGCCCTGGGCATAGACCTGCCATTCACAGGGAGGACTCAGCCACCAGACACTCCAGGACACAGGCTGAGCCTCCTGAGCAGAGTCTTCTAGGACCTCAGGATATTCACCCTGTTCTAATTCCTTGGGGATGGAGGAGCCCAAGTGATATGCAAACCTCTGGGAGTCAAAGAGTAGAAAGCTGAGGCTACTCAACCTCAGGCAACAAGGGCCTCACCCCATCTGTCTCCCAGAATCACTGAGTTCAAACGCCATGCAGCATGGAGTGGGCATGCAGACTCCTCTTCCTGCTCATGGCTGCCCCAGGTAAGGACCCAGCACCCAGTGCTGGAGAGGTAACTCAGGCAACCCCACTGTGCCCAACACTCCTATGTCCTCTCCACAGGTGTCCACTTGCAAGTCCAGCTGGCACGGTCTGGGCCTAAGCTGAAGAGGCCTGGGGAGTCAGTGAAGGTCTCCTGCAAAGGCTCCGCATATACCTTCACTGACCATGCTCTAATCTGGGTGAAGCAGGTGCCAGGGAAAGGCCTGCAGGTTATAGGCTGGATCAACTCGCAAACTGCAAAGCCAACATATGCTGACGGCTTCACAGGACGATTTGTCTTCTCCCTGGACGCCTCCGTCAGCACAGCATATCTGCAGATCAGCAGCACGCAGGCTGGAGACACAGCCATGTATCACTGTGCAAGACACAGTGAGGAAACCACATCCTGAGAGTGTCAGAAACCCTGGGGCATGAGCTCGTCCTGGCTGAGGCAGCAGCAGGGGCAGCCTGCCTCTGGTTTTCTTTGATTTGGATAATGAATTCACGAGAGAGACATTTAAGAGCCTGATTTCTGGTGATAAGGGTCCAGTGAGCATTTGGCAGAGAGTAAGCACAGGTGCAGAGAAGGAAGCTGAGGACTTCTTAGCCTCCGGCCTTTCCTGTCCTCACATCATACGACTTGAAGAGATCCTACAGTACATGAGCGCCAAATTCTTTATGAAATATCCAAGTCCTAGTTTGTTTAAGGCCTTAGTTATATAATTATTGACTTCTACATGTGTATTTTTACTAGAAAGGCAAAAGTGCTTGCATATGTTTCAAAGGAACCTACTATAAATTTGAAGATTTTAGTAGCATGTGTAATCCTCCTGCTCCAATTTAGAAATTGGCGCTTTATGAAACACAATGGTGATATTCCCCCATCTCTCTCTATTTCTATTTCTGGGTCCATGTCTCTCTCCCTTTCTGTCTGTTTCTGATCTGTGTCTTTCTCTCTATCTCTCCCTCTCCCTCTCCCTCTCTGCTGCCATTGTATGTATAGGTAAAAGAATATAAAATGTTTATTTAAGATAATGTAGTACATTTTAATAATCATATTTTCCTTTTCTTAACAGATTTTTCAACTGTTTATCTTGGGCGATTGTTTTCTTTTATTGCCATTCACTATTTGTTCATCTTTCACCTTCTTCATGTGACCCAGAGAGTGACAGTGTGCAGGAATGTGGGTGTCCTTCATCTGCAAGACTCCTGGTTTTCCTGAGGCATCACCAGCAGGTATCCGGGCCAGACAAGTTTCTTGTTCCACAGATGGATGATGAGTCTCAAGGCCTCGAAATGTGGGCAGTAGGACTCCAGCCTGGAATCTAAAGGCCTCAGCCACTGTCCATCTCCTCTTTAATTTCCCTATTGAAGGGACTTAGGACCATGAAGGAAGGCCTTGAGAACACTGGGCTTGAGGCAGGAGGGCTCAGAGCCTAAGCAGCACTAGGGAACCACAAAGGTGACTTTTCCCTCAGTCAGTCTCATGTCCCAACTCAGGGACACCTGTCCAACAAAAATGGACAGAAGGAAAGTGTCAACAAAGCCAAGTTAGAACATTCTGCAGTGTCCACTTCCTTCTCAGGGAGGAACTGACAGGGGAAAATTGGCCTCTGCTCAATGCCAACACTTCAATCCTGCTGGTTACCTCAGAAAATGAGTGGCTAGGTGATAGACAGGGGATACAGCACGTTGGAGCTGGACGTAGTGCCATCTGAGCTGGATGTAGGTCATGTCAAGTGTCCCGTGGGTGAGTCCTGACCTTCAGTGTGAAATCGGAGCAGCAGAGTGTCTCCAGGCAGTAAGCACTGCCTGTTTTTCTAGCTTTTCATGGAACATTTTCAGTTATCAGCATGCACTGTCGCCTACTTGTTACTCTTGCGGAAATTTCTAAAGTTAGAATGACTTGGGCACACAAGTTCTGGAGGGCGTGCTTACAGGAGACTTCTAATTTAGTGCAACACATTTAACTCCAGAGACCAGTCCAAGAGCCAGTTCTGCTGCAGCTACATTCTGTGACTCTGAGGGCCCTCCTATGCCATACTGTGTGAGAGACCCAGCCAGTGACATCAGAGTGCACCAAGACACAATCAACCATAAAGAGACGGAATGGAGCTGAGCTTTAGGGGCACTGAGGGGCTAAGCTACACCACGATGCAGGCCCAGAGCTGTGTAGAGAAGGAATGGGGAGGGGACTCCTAGTTGGGCTGTAGAACTGCTGCTCACATACACACACTCTGACACACACAAATACACATGCACACTCACACACACACGCCTTGCGTCCTTGGATGCTTCCTTAGACGTAGTCCCTCATCTCTCACTCTGCTTCTTCATCAGTGTGAGCTGAGCCCTGTGCCCTGTCTCACATTCCCACCATGGTCTGACATTCAGCATGGATGGGACAAAATGGATCTCCACAAAATATTCCAATTTCAGTATCTGATTTTTTCAAGTATATTGTCATACTGACAGAAAGCTCAGTAACAAAAGTGTAGAATAACAAAACTCCATGTACCATCTCTTTGTGTAAGTATAAAACATTCAGGAATCCAACTGAAATTAACACAGAATTTAATTAATATGAAGACCAAGTAAGTGCCTGTGCACCATGGAGGGCGTCACATATTACACTAATATCATCCCCTAGTCAGTGCAGACTGATCAGGCCTGCAGCCTCCAGAAGGCGTGCACTGCAAACGCTTAAAGAAAAGCATTCAGTGGTTTAAACTTTGGGCTCTGGGTGCATGAAAACCCTCTCACAGAATTTGATAATCTAGGGGCTTAGACAAAGATGTTCTCTGGGTGGCCCATATTTATTTCGTTATTTAGTTATCCAAGCGAGGGCTGATCAAGTTCATTGGAAGCCCACCAAGTGCTTCTCCAAGTAAGACACTATGTTCAATTAGGAGAACTATTTCATCTTCAGGATGGTGTACACCCAAGCGTCACAAGCCTGGTCTACAGTGTTAAACACTGAAATCTTGCTCAAAGCCACCACATAGTGCTGTCCATCAGTCACAGAGACAGTGTGCCAATTAGTCTTCAGGGGTTTCACGTGGCACCTGGTATGGTCAGGTTAAAAAGCTGTCAGGAGTAAATTAGGGGCTCAGACAAGTCAGAAGCGTGAAAGAGAATTTCTTTAACTTGATATCAGATACACCTATACCATTAATTCTGATTAAAACTCTGAATAGAAATTAATAATTCTAGCAGCACTTTTCTAAGGAAATTCCTAATTGAAGAATCAATATTATTAAGTAGTTTGCAAAATATATGCCATTATTAATGGGCAACCTCTAGTTGTTACAGAAAGAGATGTATTGAAACTGTTAATTCTGTACAAACTGAGTTCAGGGACATAATAATAAGATTCAGTTGTGGAAAGAAAGTAGGAGCTCTGGAGAGATTTGTTTTATTTTGTTGGAAAACAGAGAAAAAAAGATTCTTGCCTGTTCTATGAGTGGAATGCAAAAAGAGAAAAAAATTATAATTTGACGTGATTGTGTCACATGTGGGTCTGTACTCTCTACAGATGCCCTGTAGCCAATGAGGAAAAATAACATTTATAGTGATAATGGCTTAGAGATAGCAAGTTTAAAACGGAAAATGAAAACTCTTTATTTGGAAGAAATAGAAGAAACATGGGACAGACAGCTAACTTGTCAGAAGGTGCTGTGTCCACACCAAGGTACCTGAGGGCCTTCATTCATGGCTAGTTTCATTAGCAGACAAAAGCCCTTTCCCTGGAAATTGCACCAAGCCCTAAGATCCCAACCCAGGTTCCACTGCCGACCTGCAAATTGTTAGTGAGCTTCAGTAGATTTTCTTTCTTCCTGTCAATGTGTTACATCTAATATGTATGGGTTGTTTAAAACAACCTTATGTACACAGTCGAGTCAACAATTCAGAAGTGAGTTAATGCAGTAATGTGATGATCCTAGAGTGGAAAAGGAAAAAAAATATATATATATATATATGTGTGTGTGTGTGTGTGTGTGTGTGTGTGTGTGTGTGTGTGTGTGTTTGATTCCAGTCTAAAGTCTTTTTATATCACAAACTTGTTCCCAGGAAGTGATCAAGTGGTTCCACGTGGGGCTGTGTTTCAGCAATCACTATGAACCTCATGCTTAGCTACAGTGATCTTTATAATGTACATATTTTTATGACAATGCACACAGTATGAAGCTTGTCTGAGGGAGTTGCACTGTTTTCTTTTCTGTCATCTTCACTCTCAAAGAAATTTGTTGCCATTTATGTGTAGTTTCTTCATTTCCGCAATAATGTATTTCTCTTAGTGCAAACATATTGAATGAAAATGAGTAGACTGAGAGACTGTGTAAATAGCTCAGCAATAAAGCCCACTGCCACTTTCCCAACAGCAATCCTCACCCATTCTGATTTGTCCTAGGCTGGCCTGGCCTCATAATATTTTCTGTATTCAAGGGATTGGTCCTTCCATGGGACAGTCCCCTGGGCAGTTTCTTTTTTTTTTATTATTATTTTAGAAACATAAAAGTACAAAAACATATTGACAAACAGACACCAATTATCATAAAAAATAGTACAATCACAACTAATCTATAGACAAGGTGATATGGTCTCAACAGTGGTTATTGCTTTATCCATTGCTATCTTTGAATTGTAAATGTATGAACCCATATACAGACATGCAAATTTAGTCAGACAGTTAATCCTCTCAACAACAGAAAAAAAACACAAAAACCAAAAATCCAAAGACAAGAAAGAAAACAGGCATACAACAGCAACAACATCAACAACAACAACAACAAAAAAACACCGCTTGTTGCTGCTTTACATATTGATATCTTCGAAGTGTGTGTTCAGGATAACACATACAGATATACATGATTAATCTAATATCCTGTCATCGATTATTGCTTAGCATTAAGTGATATAATACAATAGTAGAACCATGTTAGTCCCTGGGCAGTTTCTGAGCATACACATGACTGACCTTCCAGGGAGAGTGCACTGAATCCTTTAAGAAACCCACGGTGGCTCTGAAAAGCCAGAAGTAAAGCCTGTAAATGCAAGAACTACTCCTCTGAGGTGAGACTGACATCATAAGAAAGAGACAGGATCAGGAGACAATTATCGATAAAGGTGGCTGTCTGATCTACTGTTTTAGTTACTTTTCTCTCATTGCTGAGACAAACTATCTGATGCTCAAAGTTAAGGAAGGAAAGGTTTATTTAGTTCATAGTTTGTGGAGGTTTTAGTCTATACTTGGCTGGCTCCAAGGCAGGGTGGCACATGGCGGAGGGCAACAGTTGATGGTTGTGGACAACAACAAAAGCAAGAGCCAAAAGGGAGGAGAGGGAGCAGGAAGAGCAAGCCTCTTTCCCTCCCTTATATTGTATACAAGCTGCCCAGCCAGGGCAGATGCAACTCTCACACCCGTAATCCCAGAATTGGACCATAAGCAATCATAAACTCTAGAAGCCCACACCCATGACTGCATGAGGCTTTGGGGGAACATTCAGACACAAACCATAACACCTACCCAATCAGGTGGGCCAGAGGAAGAAGGCTCTTCCTTGGTCCTCCTGTGGAAGTGCTCAACAGGAGTTCAATGCTAAGATTTCTTAGCTGACTAGACCTGTTATTTCTGTGACTTTTCACTGTGGGCTGCAAAGAATCCACAGAGACACACTTGACACACACTGGTAACATTATGGGATGGGAGCTGGGTTTGGGGCGGAATTGTGCAAGTTCTGGAAGGAACTGGCCAGAACCCGGTATGGCAATCTACTGCCTTCCTGCCTGTTTATGGACACTGAGGCTTTCCAAAAACTTTGGTCCTGCCTTATTATCTGTTCCATTTTCCCTTTGCTCAGGCAGGGACAGTTCTCTTCCCCTGCATACCGTCCACACTGTGACATGGGAAGCCCAGAATGCCTTGTTGGACACACTCAGGCACAAGAGTATCTCCTCCAGCTGGAAGTGTGCAGTGTGTTGGGGGCAAACCTGGGTTCCATCCTCACAGTGAAAGGAATTATCATTGAATGACTTAGGGTAGATCTCTACTCACAATGATGTTAGTGCACAAGCAGAACCATAATCTCACAACATTGAGAAATGAGGTCTGGAATCAAACAAATGAAAATAGCTCCTTATTTCCCGGATGCATTCCAAGTGGGTAGCCAGGCCACCTATGACACAGGAGGATTTGAAATGACTTCCCCTTTCTTTTCATTGGGATCTAGTTCATGTCTGTGCAGCATAGCCTGGCCTAGAGCTCTTGGCCGTCCTCCTTCAGCCTCCAGTGTGCTGGGATAACAATCTTGAGCCACCACACCTAGCCAAAACAACTGCTTTTCAAGCACAGTTCTCAAACTCATCTCCTCAGGGTACAGGGTCTAAAGGTAACAGGTTTTGGAGAAAAACTGGCTATTTGTAAGTTAAAGTTCTCCAAACTTGGGAGCTTAGAATTTCACAACCAAAACTCATAGAGACAAATCAGCCCTTTCATCTGGGAAATAGCTCACTACTGGTTCAAAGTCCTAGTTATATAGGGGAAACTCTCCCAACCTGAGTGATATCTGGGATGAGTTCCTGTTCTCTAAAATGGAAGAATAAATTTTAAGAACAATGGAAGTTAAGAGCAGAATTTATTGAGGGAAAGAAAGCTTCCATCAGCGAGGGACAGAAAAGGGCCCAAGTGGGCTGCCCAGGACCCTGTCTTTTCCAGGGATTTTATAGAGCAAAACCACAGGTGAGAGGGGCCCAGGGTGGGGAGGGAACAGGAAATCACAAGGTGGGTATGAGGTGGGACATAGCTGTGGTCAGCCAATAAGAGTTGTTCAGGTAAAATTGATTAAATTGAGCTCTAATGGAGAAGCAAATCACATACCAAGTGGGCTTGACTATAGACAGGGCTTTTCCTGTAAGGGGCTGGTTCTTTCAAGGGGAACGCTGCCTATTTAGAATAGGAATCGCTGATGTCCATCCCTAGGGAGGTATGTGAGTGCATCTGTTTAATCTTTGTCTTGAGATCTGGCCCTCAGCAAGTATGTCCCCATTTACAAGTTATCTTGTCTTCCATATTGGGTCTTTTGAGGGCCTGGCCCTGTCTGAATACCTATAATATTTCTATCTAGCTCAGCTGAGAATAAAATTATCCTCCGTGAATAAGTAACACAGACCACCATGAGGGAATAATGGGCGATGACCGCTGTGGCTTCTTCAGGCTGCAGGGGGTCATAGTTGTTCATTCCAGTCAGAGATACTCTCCAGAGTATCTATCTCAAGGCACTTGGCAGACACCAGGCATTTTCATCCTGGGGAGGCATAAAGCTTTAGTCCACAGGAGACGAAGCTAAAGAAACAAGTATGCATGGACCAAATAGTAAGATCAGCAAGATTGTTACGAACAAACTCAACAAAACTTTCTACCAAGAGGAACCGGTAATGGCCTCCCATAGAGAGGACATGGTCCAGGATGTTCAGAATCTGACATGTCATTGATTTGTTGCCTAATATCTTGAACAGCTACTGAGACATAAGCAGAGGGATCACGAATGTACACACAACATTCAGTTTTTATAATTGCACAAGTACCTCCCTGGGCTGCTGTTAGAATATCTAATGCCATCTGATTTTGGAGGATGACCTGTCTCATTAATTTTACTTCTTCATTTGGAAGAGAGAGACCAGCTGCAGTGTCAAGCAAGGTGTGCTGAGTATAGTTAGCTAAGCCCTTGTTATGTTGCATGGCATCTTCTAACCTCAAAGAAGGGATAAATATAGAGGCCTAGTGATCAAACCAGTGAAACATACTTCTGGACCCTGGATGTTGTAGGCATGGTAAATTTGTAGGTTTTCCAAGTTTTGAAATGCCTGCCTTGTAAGCATGCAAATCCTAGTGTGCAACTTCCTATCCATGCAGGGGGTAGCCAGCACCAGAAATTAGTCGCACAAGACCAATGAGTGCCACTGGAGGCTTCCCTTCTAATTCAAGGGTGAGAAAACCAATCTGTTGCAAACCAGTCTTTGGCCAGTAAAGTTATTGTATATACACTGTTGAGGGGTTTTCCATCCCAGGTATTTAGTGGAGTTAGACCAACGACAATAGGAGTGATATTTTAGTTCCCAATGTAAGGAGGCCTTTACCGAGATGGCCTGTAGTGGGTTTCACCATATTCAATCATCCCATATTTGAAAATAGCCATCCTGATATCTATGGTTGTTGGCCCTCAGGATAGGTCCTTCACTTCCATTAAATAGGAGCCTCACTAGTGCTCATAGAAGCTTCACTGATGTGGGAAAAATTTTATGATGCCCAGGATCATTAAGAGTATAATTTATAGGCCACTCAGCTACTCTCTAATGGTGGGCTGAGCTATGAACTACTGAACTGTTTTGTGTCTCATGAATATAGTCTTGTAATTTATTCCAATCATCTCCTTGAAATAGGGATACCCACTGTCTTGGTTACTTTTCTCTCCTTGCTGAGACAAAATACCCAACACCCAAAATGAAGGAAAGAAAGGTTTATTTAGCTTACAGTTTGTGGACATTTCAGTCGATACTTGGCTGTCTCAGAGGCAGAGTGGCACATGGCAGAGGGCAAGCATTTATGGCTGCACAGCACAGCAAACAACACCAGCAAAATGGAGGAATGGCTACAAGCACCCTCTTTCCTTCCCTTGCACTGTAAACAGCGTACCCCCACCCAGGGGCATGTAGCTCTCATACAGTCTCCATGCCCTCCTCTTCCACAGGCTCAGGATGTGTACAAAGTAAGCACCCTGGCTTCCTGCTGAATCACTCAGCCAAACCTCGAGTCTCCCCGAGTTGACACAATGTATCAACCATAGCACCCACCAAGGAAGTCCTGATGTAGCTGACAAGGGGAGTGGCCCGCCTCTCCAGCAAGAGGTCTGTTGTAATGATTCTACATCTGCCAGTGTCCAATTTAGAAAGGAATTGCACCCTCCTCTAGGGAGTGAATTGATTAGTAAAAGGGCTAGTAGTAACACCACTGATCTGTTTTTTTCTTGAACAGGAATCTTAAGTCTTTTATGGAAGTCTTAAGCCTTTTCCTCTGAATAACTTAGAGACCATATGTTGGGTCTTGTCTCTCCTCAAATGAAAGGTTTGGTGCTAAGAATTAATAATTTTCTGCTGATTAGTTCCAAGAAGAAACAATTTACCATCACTTGATTGTTACTGTCCAGATGGCAGGAACTAACATCCATAGGAGAGAGCCCACTGGATTTCTGGCTGGGAATATTTGAGTTGAGTATGATCAAGGGCCCCTTCCCAGATGAGGGAAGCCTGAAGGGGGCACCCTCGAGCTGTATCAGCTAGCTGATTACCTTGAGATACATCGTCAGTTCCCTCTTGGTGCCCTCTACCGTGAATTACTGCCACTTTGGGAGGCATATAAACAGGTACTAAAAGATTACCTATGTCTTTATCATACTTTTGGAAGATTCGTTGGCTGTTAGATAATTTATCTCTTTCCATATGGCACCATGGGCATGTACTATTAGGAAAGCATATGTTGAGTCAGTATAAACATTGACTTTTTCTACTTTGCTGAGTTACTGAACCCTTATCAGAGCTATGAGCTCTGTTAGCTGAGCACTAGTTCAAGGTGTAAGTGAAAAACATTCAAGAGTCTTTTTTTTTTTTTGTACAAGGAATTGAACTCAGGACCTCAGGCTTGGTAGGCAAGCACTTACACCACTGAGCTATATCCCTGACCCCCTAACATCAGCAGACCTTTGTGGGGTATTTTTTGTTTCACAGTTTTTTGTTTTGTTTTATTTTTTGATTTTTGTCTTTCTGAGACAGGGTCTCACTATTCAGTTCAGGCTGATCTTGACCTCACATTACAGCCCAGGCTGGCCTCGAACTGGCAACGATCCTCCTGCCTTAGCTTCTGGAGTGCTGGGATTACATGTGTGGGCCAACATGCCCAGGCTTCAAAAGTCTGATGTACAGTTATCACTGCATAACATACGTTACTTGTCCCATTTTCCAGAAGGGAGTTGCCATCACAGAAAAGGGTCAAATCAGAGTGAGTAAGGGATGTATCTAATAAGTGTTCTCTAGCTGCATATGTATGGATAATTACCTGTTTGCAGTCCCATATTTCAGCCTCAATTTCGTCCTTTTCTGGTAAAACGGTGGCAAAGATTAAAGAAGAGTATGTCTCTATCTGAATGGCTGGTCCTTCTAGAAGTAGACCCTGTGGTATGGTTGATACATTGTGTCAACTTGGAAAGTCCAAAGGTTCGGCTGAGTGACTTAGCAGGAAGCCAGGGTGCTTACTTTGTACACAGCCTGAGCCTGTGGAAGAGGAGGGCATGGAGATTGTGTGAGTGCTACACGCCCCCTGGGTGTGGTTAGCCCCTTTACCATATAAAGGCGAAAAGGATGCTGCTTTCCTGGCATTCCTGCCTTTTGCTGGTTGTTTTTGTTGTGCTCTACCACCATGAACATTTGCCATCTGCCATGTGCCACTCTACCTCAGAACCAGCCAAGTACGGACTGAAACCTCCACAAACTGTAAGCTAAATAAACCTGTCCTTCTTTGCATTTAGGCATTGGGTATTTTGTCTCAGCATTGAGAAACAAGTAACCAAAACAGCCTGGTACACAAGAAGTCAGCTGTGTGATAGCCAGAGGCTCCCTTTGGAAGAAAGAAGTCCTGCTACCTTGTGAGGTGAATATACAGCGAGACCTTAACCTAAAGTCAGCCTGGATGCCTCTAGCACTAAAAGAACTACAGCTGCCATAGCTGCAAGACAAGCAGACCATCCCTTTGCTGCAATGTCTAACTCATGACTCAGATACCCTATAGGCTATTGAGTGGCTCTACAATCCTGTGTGACACACCCAAAGCCCTACCTCACCTTTCATGGACATATAAATTGAAATGGTGTCCTATTTGTAGGCTTAGGACTGGAGCATTTAGGAACGCTTGTTTAAGCTTCTAGAACACAGTTTGGGAATTAGCTTCCCAGATTAAAATCTGTATATCTGCCTTTTGGGCTTCCTTTATAAGTTGATAGATGGGTCTTGCAATCTCCTCATGTCCTGGTATCCAAAGGCGACAAAAACCTGTGATTCCTAGGAATCCCTTTGTCTGTTTTAGGATCTTGGGCTGTGGGAAGGAAAGAATTGGTTTAATTCTGTTTTTCTTGAGCCTTGGGGTTCCTCTGGATATGATGGGGGCCTAAATAGTTCACCTCAAGACAGCAAAGTTGTGCTTTAGATTTAGAGACCTTATAACCTCTGTCTGCTAGAAAATTTAGCAAAGCACAGGTGCCTTGCCTGCAGAGCTCTTCTGAGGGGGCACATAAACGCATGTCATCTACATACTGTAAGACTGTTACCCAGGAAAACTCAAAACATATAAGTCATGGGGATCCACTTGCCCAAATAGATGTGGACTATCCTTGAACCCTTGGGGAAGCACTGTCCATGTGAATTGAGAGACCTGGTCTTGAGGATTTTGAATATCAAGAAGAAACTATGAATCTGTATGGAAAGGAATACAAAAGAAAGCATCTTTTAAATCTAAAATAGAAAACTGACTGGATGAATTGGCACTACTGTCTCATTTACCAGTGTAAGTCCCTGTACTAATCCCCACTGCCCATTGGACTTTTGAATTCCCAAGATTGAAGTATGACATGGGTTGTTACAGGTCTCAATGAAGCCTTGTGCCCGTAGGTTATCTGTTATAGTTAGGAATGCTTTCTTAACTCTTAAAGGACAGTTTCTCTAGTTAGGAAAAACAGTAGCATCTCTGAGCTGTATCTGTCATGGAGCAGCTGTTATTGCCTTACCTATTTTGCCCTTAGTTGTCCATACTTCAGCATAAATTTCCATCTCCATGAGGGGAAGACAGTGTACCTGACCTGGGTGCATACATATTACAGTATTTACACGAGATAAAATAGCTCTCATAAATAGAGGGCCTGGACTTTCAGGTATTATGAAAAAGGCATGTATAAACCAAAAAACATCCCATTCACAGCCTAAGTGTTGTCCAAATAGTGAATTAGCTCCTCTCCAGTGTCTCCTTTCTCTAAGGTATCACAGCTGGAAGGAAGGCCAGGATTGAAAAGAAGGACTGAGAGGCATGTACCAGTGGTCAGCAGTTGGCTGACTTCTTCTTCTAAAGTCAAGATTCCCCAGGCTCCTCTGTGGAGATGACAGTCCAGCCAGAGGGAGGGGGCAGAGACTGCCCCGGGGCTCTTCATTCTTGCTGGGCCAACTCAAAGGATGGGTCTGAACTCTGGATCCTTCACTTCAGGAGGCGGTCTGACCCCCAGAATTCAGCTTAACAATCAGAACATGACCCAGGGTCTTCTTAGGGCAGTCCCTCTGGAGGTGGCCAGCATTCTGACAGCAATAGCACATGAATGTAGTCACTGAGTTCCTCTTTAGGCCCTGAGAATCAGACTCAGGGTCTGTTTCTCTCAGTGCTGCAGCAAAGGCAGCTGCTTTTTCTTCGTCTCCTTGTTTTCTCTCCTTTGCCTCTTCCTCATCACGGTTATAAAATACTGAGAGGCCATTTTTACTAACATATCAAGTGACCTACCTGGAGCAAAAGCCGTCTTTTGTAGCTTCCTTCTAATACCTGGGAGTGACTGAGTAATAAGCTTATCTTGAAGAATAATTTGTCCCTCTGCTGAATTAGGATCTAGGGAAGTAGGCTTTATCAATGCCTCTTCAAAGCGATCTAAGCAGAGAGGTGGTCCATTTTTCTTGTTCATTCACTGACAGTTTAAAGCAATTGAACGGCTTAGTTCATGTCTTTCTTACTCCTTCAAGAACACATGTCTGAAAATGTCTCTCGAGTCTTCCATATGTCTGCTAATACAGTAGGGGTCTTGGGCAGGGCCTGCTTGGGCTCCAGTAGGAAAGGGTAGTTCCCCAGGCTGTCTATCTTGTGGCCTTCTAAAATTGATAATATGGCATTCATCTCCAAATGCACTAGCAGCCTGTAATGCTGCCTGTCTCTCATTCGAGGTCAATATTTCATTCAAGAGCAACATTATGTCTTTCCAATCTAGCTGATAGGTCCAAGTGAAGCCTCTAAATACCTCAATGTACTTAACAGGGTCATCTAGAAATTTTTCAAGATCTAACTTTATCTGTTTTAGGTCACTGAGGAAAAAAGGCACATGAACTCTGGCAGTTCCAAATTGTCCATTTACTTCTTCCAATGGATACTGTCCTTGAGCAGCTTGCCTAAACTCAACTATGGATGGGTATAGCCCTGTAGAGACCAGGATTACAGCTGGTCTAGAAGCCTCATCCTCTAGCCTAGCAGGGTGAGTAGGGGAAACCTGAGATGCTGTAACAGTGGGGGAGGCTTTGTTTAAGGAGGTATTGTCCTCAGGCTCCAAAGATTACAGAAGAGCAGTCTTAGGCTATAGGATAGTGGATGGTTTAAGAAGCTGAGGTGTCTGGTTTTCCTGTTGCTCACACTTAATATTTTGAAACTAAATAAGGGCTACTTTTTTTTTTGTCTTTTTGAGACAGTCTTGCTATGCAGTGGGCAATAAGGATCTCACTGAAATAAGAAAGAATGAATCTGTAAATGAAATTATGTGCTACGACTTGTGTTTTTCCCACTTCACTGATAAAAATGTTATGGAGAGAACAATGTTAACATTTCCCAAAAACCAAGTATACTAGGGATTGCATCCCATAATGACAAGAAAGATAAGTCAGAAGTATCACAGGCTTCTCTCAAATGGAGAAGCAAAATTATATTTAGGGAATCAAAGTGAGGAGAAGCTACAGAATGCAGATACCATATGATTTGAAGATGGAAAACATGATCAGGTTAAATAAGAAGTGGGAGTGTTGGAGAGGAGAACTCAAAGATGATCAACATTTAATACATATATGTCACCATCGCCTAAAATGAAATGGTATGTCTTGGAATCATATACCAATTTAAAATTCTCAAAAGAAAAACATCCTGTTTTGAGTGAATAATACTTTTGAAGGTATCCTCCGAGACAGTAAGTCAATTCATCAGCAAAACTTCTCAAGAGGCATCAAAGCAAACTTGTCCTGGCAAGAGCCAGTTTTTAATATGGAGACCATTTCATTGTGATTGATATTTATGTGTTTCCCTTACAGATATAATGCAGACAAGTATTTGAGATTTGAAGAGAAGCTATATGAATATCATAAACATGGAAAAACCTGTTGTGATTTCCAGTCCTTTGAGGAGCCGGAAATTAGAAGGACTGTCAAGAAACCCTGTCGATATGAGCAGAGTATGAAGGGTACCTGTGATCTCAGTGAACAAACTCACCATGGGCAGAAAATGCTTTTAGGTAAGAAAAGTGTGAAAGCCCCCAACTGTCGGTGTTCAAATCCTGAAAAGAAATCAGAGTTTGAGGAGTTTGAGGAGTCCATATGCATACAAACACTTTCAGAACAGTTTTATTTCATCATGCTTTATCCAAACTTTTGAAAGAAGACATGCTGAAGAGAATCAACATGTAAATACCAAATGTGTGAAAACATTAGCTCTTAGTAATTCTTTTCCGAAACATAACAAAATTCACACTGAGGAGATTATTTATGTATATAAGCACTGCAGAAAAGCATTTTCTTGTAAGTCCTCTTTTGATAGGCATAGAATATCTTACACAGAAGAGAAAACGTATGTAAGAAACCACTGTGGGAAAGCATTGAGCAGGAACAGTATGGGTCAAAATCTCAGAAGAACTCACACTGGCGAGAAAATTTATGCATTTCAAATATGTGGGAAAAGGTTCAGTACAGTGACAGGTTATACAATACATGATAAAACACACACTGGGGAGAAACCCTATTTCTATAAGCAATGTGTTAAAGCACTCAGTGTATACAGTACTTGCAAACGTCATGAAAGAACTCATGCTAGGGAGACACTGTATAAATGTAAGCAGTGTGAGAAAGCATTCAGCCTAAGTAGTAACCTTTTATGACATTAAAGAATTCCCACTGAGGAGAAATGCTATGTGTGTAAACAATGTGGGACAGCATTCACCCTAAGTGGTAGCCTTGTTGCACATGAAAGAATTCATACTGGGGAGAAACCATATGTTTGTAAGCAATGTAGAAAGAGTTTAGCCAAAATGGTCACATTGTAGTACATGAAAGATGTCACACTGAGAAGAAACCCTTTATAAGCAATGTGGGAAAGCATTCAGTACACACAATACTTGCCAACATCATCAAAGAATTCACACTGTGTGAAAGTATGAATGTAAGCAGTGTGAGAAAGTATTAGAAACACACAAAGATTGTCAAGCTCATGAAAGAATTCACACTGGAGAGAAACTATGAATGTAAGCAGTATGGAAAAGCATTCAGCCAGAATAGGAATCTTCTTTTATGTGAAAGAGTTCATACTGGGTAGAAGCACTATGTGCATAAGCAATGTGGGAAGACATTCAGTGCACACAGCACATGTCAACATCATGAAAGAATTTACACCAAGGACAGAACCCCTATCTCTGGAAGCAGTGTGGGAAAGCATTCAATCGAAATAGTACCCTTCTAGTACATGAAAGTATTCACACTGTGAAGAAATTCTATGTATATAAGCAAAGAGGGAAAGCATTCACGGACACAGTCACTGTCAATGTCATGAAAGTACTCACAGAAGGGTGAAAACATATAATGTAAGTAATGTGGGAAATGTTTCAACCATCCGAGTAATCATCACAAACATGAAAGAAACCAAACTGAACTGTAACCTTATGCTTTTGAACAATGAAGGAATGTATTCAGTGCACCATAATGCCATCACATCCAAGAAATAGTGCACATAAGGAAAACCCTGTATATATAGTTACTGTGGAAAAGATTTTCTGCAAGGTTTTCACTATAAACATATGGAATTACCTTTTCCCTGGGCAATAGCTGCACATAAGAAATGTAGGACAAAATTCAGTTGACAGT
Source organism: Dinomys branickii (assembly GCA_004027595.1). Lineage (NCBI taxonomy): Eukaryota > Metazoa > Chordata > Mammalia > Rodentia > Dinomyidae > Dinomys > Dinomys branickii. Next base: position 11,280 of record PVLD010022124.1, on the reverse strand, counting down.
GATGCTATCCCTCAGAACAGTGTCACTTTATGGCCAGTGCCTATGTAATCATTGAGGAAAAGCATTCAGTATACATGGGTATTGTCAAATATGTGAAGGAAATCACAAGGCAGTGAAATTCTATGTATGTAAGACTAGTTTGAAAATACTTTGAGAATTATGAATGTAAAAGAGACCATTAAAAATTATATAAAATATTGATGTAAGTATAATTGTCAGAAAATACAAAGATGGAGATATCCTACAGTGCAATTATTTTGTTTTTCAATAAATCACAAAGAACTATCTAGGGCTGGGGATATAGCTCAGTGGAATAAGCGCCTGCCTAGCAAGCGCAGGGTCCTGAGTTCAATCCCCAGTACCGCCAAAAAAAAAAAAAAAAAAAAAAAAAAAAAGAACTATCTAAGTATTGTAAGTCAACTATGAACAAAGCTAACCTTTTTAAGAAAATTTAAGTATGCTGAAGACTTTTTCTCACACTTTTCATCCATTAATGACCAGTCTTCATGGAATGCACCGATTTTTCTGATGAACATTGTTTCCCACCTCGATCTGTAACTCATCTAGTAGTTTCTCTCAAAAGATCCACAAAGAGTCATTCAGAAGTGGGCTTTACCAGTTTTCATGGTATGTGTCTAGAGTAAAAGCAATCATAAAAGCAAAAACTATTTTAAAGGATGGATATGTTGTTGATACTTAGAGATATTTATTAAAAGCTTTTGCACTTCAAAAGAAATCTCCAACAGAGATATAAGGTATTACAAACTGTGTTGCTATAAACATGTATGCGGATATATCGCTGTGGTATGATGATTTTAATTCTTCTGGGAAGATACCCAGACGGCGAATACCTGGGTCAAGTGGGACTTCTAATCCTAGTTTTGTGAGGAATCTCCACATTGATTTCCACAGTGGTTTCACCAATCTACACTCCCACCAACGGTGCAGTCAGGTTCCTTTTTCCCCACAGCCTCTGCAGCATTTCTCATTGGTTGACTTTTTAATGACAGCCATTGTTTCTGGGGTGAGACAGAATCTCAGTGCTGGTTTAACTTGCCTTTCTTAAAGGCAACTAAGTGCCTGTGGCCCACAGAGGGCGTCATGGAGACAGCGCGCCAGTTTCCTGCAGGAGTTTCACGTGGAACTTGCCATGGTCAGGACTTAAATGTTCTGTCTGGAGTCAATTTGCTGCTCAGATACATCAGAAGCTTTATTCCTGGAAAGATAAATTTATGAACTTGATGTCAAATACACCCATCTTATTAAATCTGATTAGAAATCACATTAGAAATTACAAACTGGGCCAGGGATATAGCTGAGCGGTACAATGCCTACCCGGCAATCACAAGATCCTGAGTTTGATCCCAATTCCAAAATAAATTAAATTAAATTAAAAAATAAATAAATGAATAAAAACTCCAGTAACACATTTGTGAGGAAATCTCTAACTCAAAGTCTAAGGTGGGGGCTGGGGATATGGCTCAGTGGAGTAAGTGCCTGCCTGACAAGCACAAGGTCCTGACTTGGATCCCTGGTACCACCAAAAACCAAAACAAAACAACAAAGTTCAAGGTTATTATATAGTTTGCAAAATATAAGATATTAACTGGCAAGCAGTAATCTTTATTATGTGAAATATATATTGAAGCTGTCAGTTCTCTACAAACTAAGATCCTGGACACACAATGTCAAGCAATACATTTTTGAAGCAAAAAGTATGGTTTGAGAGAATTTTTTATGGGAAAAAAAGAGAAGAGAATAAAATGTTTCTGGTTTCTCCAAAGGTGGACCCCAAAACAAAAAGACAGATATATGGAATTTCTACACGACCCCCTTGTATCTGGGGTTCATACAGCGCTACAGTACTGTATACAACTGGGAATGGAAAACTTCATAACAATAAGGAATTTGAGATACAAAGTTCACAAGGGAAAACTAAACAACTTTACTTAGAATAAAATAAGACAGACAGCTATAATTTAAGGAGGCAGAGTGTTCAGGTAGAGATACCTGAGGGCCTTTGCTCCTGGTTGGTTTCAGTAAATGTGCTAGGCTCAAAAAGAAAATCCAAAAGAATCCGGATATTTAAAATGAGCGATTTATTTTAGCTGGTACCCAGCGGCAATCTCCACTGCAGCGCAGGTAAGGAAGAGTGCTGCGTGTGTGAGGGGCTGGGTTTTTAAGCTTGCGAACCGCATGTTTGGGCGGGAGGCCAACACATCTCACATCTTATTGGAAGATTTGAACATGGGGCACAGTCTCATAGGCTTGTCCTTTTAGGGAATTTTTTTTTTCACGGAACAAAGAGGCAGGAAGTGAGGCCAGTTTTAGACAAAGGGAGGGTCAAACTTGGCGCTACAGAACAGGAAGCAGCGCGGAGGGGGAGGTTACAGCAGGGGCAACTTCTTTGTCCTTATAAGGTTACAACATTCCCCACTGGTTTTTGAAGGGAGTCAAATCATTGACTCTCCGACCTCATTAACACCATTAGCATAGGGAACTGGTTCCCACCCTTGAGATCTCAGGATCATTAGCTTAACAGATTGTATACGGCTTTCAAGGTAATTTGTTATACATTTTAAAACACATGGGCCTATGGTTACTATCAGCAATATTCTCAAGGCGGGACTTAGGATGGGCAGGAGTTATGTGGACTCATTTGTTTAGTCTTCCGTCTTGAGGTCTGGCCCACAGGTATCCTATCTTTTATGTTCGCTTCTTAGAGGGCCCAGCCCTGTCTAACTGCCTATAGTATTTCTATCTATCTCAGCTGTCTATAACATTCGTCCCCTCTGAAGAAGTAACCCGAACTGCCGTGAGGGAGTAACGGGCGATGACCGCTCTGTTTTCTTCAGGCTGAAAGGGGTCGTAGTTGTTGATCGGCAGTCAGAGATGCTCTCCAGAGGGTCTATCTAAAGACCCTCGATAGACACCAGGCGTTTTCATCTTGGGTAGGTGTATAGCTTTAAGTCTGGAGGAGACAAAGGCAAAGAACCAATTAAGTATGCATGGGCCAAATAATAAGATGAACAAGATTATTATGAATATAGTTAACAAAGATTTTCACCAAGAGGAACCAGTGATGGCCTCCCATAGAGAGGATAAGTTCCAGGGATTTTTAGAGTCTGACATATCATTGATCTCTTGCCTGATATCTTGAATAGCTGTTGAGACATTAGCAGAGGGATCAGGAATGTACACACAACATTCAGTTTTTATAATTGCACAGGTACCCCCTTGTGCTGCTGTCAGAATGTTTAATGCTATCTGATTTTGGAGGACAGCTTTTCTCATTAAGTTTACTTTTTCATTTAGGAGAGAGAGACCAGCTGCAGTGTCACTTAAGGCCTGCTGAGTGTAGTTAGTTAAGGCCTCGATGTGCTGCATGACATCTTTTAATCCTAGGGAAGGAATAAAGATAGAGGCCAAGTGATCATACCAGTGAAACACACTCCTAGACCATCAGTGTTGTAAGTGGGGTAAATTAGCAGGTTTGTCAATAGTTTTGACACTCCTGCCTTGTAACCAGGCAAATCCCAACGTGCATCTTCCTATCCATCCAGGGGTTAGCCAGGGCCACAGATTGGTCCCACAAGACCAGTGAGTGCCATTGGGGGCTTTCCATCTAATTCCAGGGCGAGTAAGCCAATCTGTTGCAAACCAGTCTTTAGCCTGTAAGTGTTTTAAATGGACTGAAGCCTAGGATATGAGGATCTTTAAAAGCAAAGAGAAACTGGGAATCTCCATGTAAAGGAATACAAAAGAAAGCATCTTTTAAATCTAACACTGAAAACCAACTGGCATCTCCTGGAATTTGAGAAAGGAGTGTATATGGGTTAGGTACGACTGGGTGAATTGGCACTACTGCCTCATTTATCAATCTGAGGTCCTGCACTAATCTCCATTGCCCATTGGGCTTTTGAACTCCCAAAACTGGAGTGTTGCATGGACTGTTACAGGGCTTAAGTAAACCTTGTGTCCTTAGGTTATCCATTATAGGCAATAGCCCTGTTTTAACTACAGGTTTTAAAGGATATTGTCTCTGATTAGGGAAAATAGTAGAATCTCTGAGATATATCTGTACTGGAGCAGTTTTTAATGCCCTACCTATTCTGTCTTTAGTAGCCCATACTTCAGGATTTATTTCTGTCTCCACAAGGGGAAGACAGTGTGTCTGACCTGGGTGCATATATATTATAGTATTTAAACAAGATAAAGTATCTCTTCCCAAAAGAGGGACTGGACTTTTAGGTATTATCAAAAAGAATGTGAAAAAAGAAAACCATCCCAGTTACAGCCTAAAGGTTGTGAAAAATAGCGAATTACCTCCTCTCCAGTGACTCCTCTCACTGAGGTATGGCGGCTAGAAGGAAGGCCAGGATTAAAAAGAAGGACCGAGAGACTTGCGCCAGTGTCCAGCAATAGGCTGGTTTTCTTTCCCTCTGTAGTCATGATTACCCGGGGCTCCTCCTTGGAGATGACAGTCTGGCCAGAGGGAGAGGGCACAGTGTGCCCCGGGCCCCTTCATTCTTGTTGGACCAACTGGTAGGATGGTTCTGAACTCTGGGGCCTTCACCTCAGAGGGCAGTCCGACCTCCAGTGGTCACCTTTGCAGCTAGGGCATGGCCCAGGGGACTTTTTAGGACAGTCCCTCTTAAGGTGGCCTGGCTTCTGACAGCGGTAGCAGACCAAGGTAGTCCTTGATTTCTTGAGGCCCTGAGAATCAGACTTAGGGTTTGTTTCTCTTGGTGCTGCTGCAAAGGCAGCTGCTTTTTTCTCGGACTCTGTTTTCTCTCCTTGGCGTCCTCTTCATTACGGTTATAAAATACTGAGGAGGCAATCTTTACTAACACATCCAGGGAACTATCTGGGGCAAAAGCCTTTTTTGTAGCTTTTTTCTAATATCTGGGGCCGACTGAGTAATGAACTTAACTTTAAGAATAGCTTGTCCAAAAAAAATAAAAAAATAAAAAAGAATAGCTTGTCCCTCTATTGAATTAGGATCTAGGGAAGTATGTTTTATCAGTGCCTCTTGTAAGTAATCTAAGAAAGCAGAGGGGTGTTCCCTTTTTTTCTTGCTGGAAAGCTGACAGTTTAAAATAATTGAATGGCTTAGCTCTTATCCTTCTTAGACCTTTAAGAATACATGTCCGAAAGTGTCTCCTATTCCAGTCTCCCATATGGCTGCTAGGCCAGTAGGGGTCTTGGATAGGGACAGCTTGAGCTCCAGTGGGAACTGGTAGTTCCCCTTCTTGTCATTCTTTTGGCTTTCTGAAATTAATAATATGGTATTCATCTCCAAATGCTATAGCAGCCTGTAGTGCTGCCTCTTTTTCATTAGGGGTCAATGTTTGATTTAAGAGTAACATTACATCTTTTCAGTCTAGCTCATAGGTCTGAGTGAGGCCTCTAAATACCTCAATGTACTTATCAGGGTCATCTAGAAATTTTTCAAGATCTGACTTTATTTGTTTTAGGTCACTGAGAGAAAAAAGGCACATGAACTCTGGCAGTTCCAAATTGTCCAATTACCTCTTGTAATGGATATTGTCCTTGAGAAGTTTGTCTAAACTCAGCTAAGGAAGGGTATAGTTCTGTAGAGGCTTGGATTACAGCTGGTCTAGAAGCTTTACCCTCTAACTTAGAAGGGCAAGTTCGGGAAACCTTAGGTTCAGGAATGGTGGGTGAGGCTCTGATTAAAGCTGTCTGGTCCTGAAGCTCTGGATATTGGGGAGCAGCAGTCTCAGGCTTTGGTATAGTGGGTGCCTTGAGAATCTGAGGTGTCCTGTCTTCCTGTGGCTCATTTTTACATTTTGAGAGTAAATAAGGACTATTTATTAACCCAAAGAAAACTTGAACGTACGGCACTTCAGACCATTTTCCTTCCTTTTTACAGTATCTTTCTAGTTGTAAAATAGTATCATAATTAATACTTCCCTAGGCCACGCACACGTGCAGAACTGAGACAAGTAAGCAACTATGACTGAGTTTCCCATGTAAGACAACAAGAGAGAGTTTGGACGTCTCCTCCCTATCTCTAATTAATCTTTGTACCCTTAAGGCATCCCTTAAGTAGATTCCACTCCAGGGCAGGTGGATGCCATCTGGAGAGAGCAGAGGACAAAATCTGATCAGCCTATCCACCCTCGAACTGATGCACAATTTTAGCCTCCCAGAAAACTCATGAACCGTGTATTTACTCCTACAAGCTAAGTTACAATTGGCCTGGTAACAGGAATATCCCCAGCAGGAAGCATATCTTTGTAATAAACTATTGCTTTTTATTTCTTATTCTTTGGACACAGGTATAAAAAGGCAAGTTGGAAGTACTTAGATATTCTCGAGCCACAAAGGAGATCACCTCTTAAATAGAACCAACAACTGGCTAGAGGAGTTTTCTCCGTGCACTATACAAAGTCTCCAGCCACCTGGTTTTATTACCTACTCACCTAGGCAACCTTTCTTAACAAGACAAGACTATGTTTTAAACTTTGAAGCTCACAGGTTAAACAAATTTACCATCTAGCAACCACATTTAAATATGGTTACAAGGGAAGTTAGTTAAGACTGTAAGAACCTCTTTACTCTTAGTTAGCATATGTAAGGCACAAATGTGAATCATTCACCTCCTAGCCTGTGAAATGTAAACTGTTGTAAACTGCCTCAGCCTAGTTTCTGAAGGGTGGCTCGACTGAAGAGCTTGTGGAGAATTCCTAGTCTACTAGTAGAGAGAAATAGGTGTGATAGATAAGTGGAGATTTTCTCCAGCGGTCAGGAGCCAGTTTCCACCGAGGGAACTTTGTGATCCGCCAGAGAGTAGCCCTGACCATGACCCCTCAGTTCTCAGTTTCTATTGGTCTGCAAACCAGAGATCAGTCTCCAGAAAGGAATCCAGCCATCCCTCTGGTGAATATTCCATCAGCCATTGGCATTAATGGGGATTCACCAAAGAGATGCTGGGGAAACCTGTCCTCTGCTTCTAAGAGTGGCAGCTGCTCTAAGAGCTTTTAATTAGCTGGCAGAGTGATCACTGTTTGCCAGAATTTTACAAGGGATAGTTAAAAGCCTGAATAAGACTATCAACACTAGACCTAAGAGAAGAGAAAAGGTTGGAGATCCTCCCTTAGACTAATATGTTTTGGTCCCATAAGTGCTGCTTTCAGAGATAGCTCCTTCTGGTGTCACCCAGAAGTCAGTTCTCTCCACTCTGTCTCAGGTTCAGCCTCCCGAGGGAGACCTCCCCAGAACACTAAGCCGGGACATGGCTTTTATGTGTGTTCTCCTGGACGGGCAAAATTCCGATGTCTCATCTGACCCAGAGACAGGGTATGTGCTGTTTCTCTAAGGTGACTTCCCTGTCTTCGGCGTTAATAAACGCTCATCTTCTATGGGCTTAACTTAGTTGGAACAGGCTACGGTTCTTTTTCTAAGTCTGAGCTAGATTTAAAGATTCCCATCTTACAGTTTATATTAAAATTCACTAGGAGCATTTTAACATTACTCTCCCTAGCTGAACAACATCAAGCAAGGAAAACCAGTACATTTAGCAACTAGCTCAAATGCATCAAACACAATATATACCAGAACAAAACAGGAATAAAACTTCTCATTAAAGAAATATCATAACCTTATAATCTTGCCATGTTTTAACTTAGATTTATGAACATTTTAACAAAACTATGCAAAAGACAAAGCATAAGCTATTATAAGCAACAGGCAAAAAGCATAACAATTTGAAGCATAAAAATGTTACCTAAATGAGTCCCAACCCAGAGTCTATGAAAGAAAAGCAAACTCTTACCTCCATCTAAGTATCTCGGTGGCAACCTCCAAAATGATACAAGAAAATAAATATCCCAACCTGAATGATATCAGACGAGTTTGTTTTCTCTGGATATAGGTGTACTGGTCCGGGTGGGAGGGTGGCCCGAAGATGGCACGGCGGACCTCCTGGGCCAAAGGGAGGTGGAAAGATCCCTCCAGTGGCCATGACCCAGAGGTTATGGCTGGCCACTCTAGCTCACAAAAAGTCCGAAGTTTCCGTGGAAGAAACGGGCTCTCCAAAACCTTGTGATCTCTTACGAAACTCAAAAGTGGCTAAGGACTAGAGTCAGGGGAGTTAGAGATGTAGACGATTACTGACCCATGCTCACAGAGAGGAGGACTATGAATAATGACAACAAATAGTCAACAAATAACAATTAACAAGTCTAGACACTAGATTGCGCCTCAATTTCGTACTCCGGGATCTAGAAAATGGCTGCGGAGGCAAAAAAGGGGACCAGGCGAGTGGGGGGGGGGAATGTGAGCAGGAAGAAAACAGACTTCAAAATTCAGAGTCACAAAAGAGAATAATCAAAAGGGAGTGCCAAAATTCCCTTAACAAAAGAGAATAATCAAAAGGCAGTGCCAAAATTCCCTTAACCAGAAACCACAAAGGAGAATAATCAAAAGGCAGTGCCAAAATTCCCTTAACCAGAAACCAAACGGAGGGTGTCCCACTCCGCGGCGGCGAGACCTAGAAGGTCTGTCGACCCAAACGTGCTGCTAGAGAGAACCAAGATCGGCCGATCGAAACGAAACAAAAAGCGAGGTACAAACTTACCGGGGAAGCGGAGAGAGGCCAGTAGGGATCCCGGACGAGCCCCCAAAATGTGCTAGGCTCCAAAAGAAAATCCAAAAGAATCCGGATATTTAAAAAGGAGTGCTTTATTTTAGCTGGTACCCAGTGGCGTCTCCACTGCAAGGCAGGTAAAGAGAGCGCTGCGTGTGTGAGGGGCCGGGTTTTTAAGCTTGCAAACCGCATGTCTGGGCGGGAGGCCAACACATCTCACATCTTATTGGAAGATATGAACATGGGACACAGTCTCATAGGCTTGTCCTTTTAGGGAATTTTTTTTTTCACCAAACGAAGAGGCAGGAAGTGGAGCCAGTTTTAGACAAAGGGAGGGTCAAAGTTGGCGGGAACAGAACAGGAAGCAGCACGAAGGTGGAGGTTACAGCAGGGGCAACTTATTTGTCCTTATAAGGTTACAACAGTAAGGACAAAAGACCTTTTCCTCTGGATGTGTCCCAGGATCCAAACCCAAGTACAGTTGCCTACATCTGAATTTCTAAGTGAGCTTTGTCTGGTTTTCTTTCTTCCTGTCAGCGTCTAATCTCTAAAATATATGGGATTGTTAAAAGGATCCGTAGACACCAATTGGAGTTAACAGTTTAGAGATGGACTGAGGCACAAACACAGTGGAGAGAGAGAGAGACAGAGCACGCGAGAGAGAACTGAAACGGAGCACACATTTCAAGATTTCACCGTAATACTCACTATCCAGGAGGTGATGGCCCCCACTTTGAGCATCTCTTACAATACTAAGGCCAAAGGTAACTTGCCTTATTCTCATTTTGTGTCAGTAAATTTTGTATGAAAATATTGACATAAGTTGTTACTTGGAGTCTAAAGTTCTTTTCTGTCCTAGCTTCATCACGAAGGGAACAAGGGGATCAGCTATGGGGCGGCGGTTCAGCAATCCCTCTGGCCCTCATGCTCGGCTGTGTTTATCTTCAGAAGTAAGGCAGGTTTCAGGACACTGGAAAGAGTATGAAGCTTGTCTGAGGGGGGAGTTGAATTTTCTTTGTCTCTTTGAGACAGGGTCTCATTTTGCAATTTAGGCTGGTCTTGCATTCCTTGTTGGGCAGAGAAGCTCACACTCAATTTGAAGTCCTGGGTCATTATCTGGTCTCATTTTAATTCTATCAAAACCTTACCACTGGGTGTGGTGGCTCATGCCTATAATCCCAGCCCTCCAGAGGCTGAGGCTAGAGTTCCAGACCAGCCTGGCCTACAAAGTAATCTCAAGGCCAGCCTGAATTGCACTGTGAGACCCTGTCCAAAAGGACAAGAAAAACAAAAAAACACACAAAAAAACACCTGCCCAATGCTTGTCTCAGGCCCTTTCCCTAACTAGGGGCCTGATTTATAAGCTCACTAATTACATTCTTCTTTACAATTGGACTACTGAAGTGAATCTTTCCACAGAGTTTAGAATGCTGAAAGAAGCGAAAGGGATGACATATTTGCAAGGGATATTACAATGTATCAGTGTGAAATGGACACAGTGTGAAACAGCTCAGCACCTGTCTGCAGGGTAACTCAGGACCAGCAGAGGGCGCAGAGGGTCCTCTTAACACCTGTCGGGGCCTAAGCACAAGCGCAGGAAGCTAGGTCTTGTCCCCCTCTGGCATTTTTTCTCTGTCTTAGCATCAAAAGACTTGAAGAGACCCTGCCATACATAAGCAAAAGAGTCCTTGTAAAATATCCAAGTGTTAAGTGAATTTTTTGTTTTATGCCTTAAGCACATATTTAACTTTTGACTTTCATCTATATTTGCATTTTCACTAGAAAGGTCAACATATTTGCGTACTTTTCACAGTAACCTATACATGTGAAGGTGGGTTTTTTGGCGGGGGGTGGTTCAAGGAATTAAACTTAGGACCTTGCATTTGTGAGGCAGGCACCAATGAGGTACAGGGCTGGCCCAAACTTGGAGATTTTAGCAAAGTGAATAATGTTTTTATTGTTTAATTGTGAAACTTGCGCTTCATGAAATACAGTGGTAACGTTCTCTCTGTAATCTCTGTCTCTCTGTTTCTGTGTCTCTGTCTCTCCCTCTCCATCTTTGTCTCTCTCTGCCCCTCCTCATCTCTCTGTTTTCTTTCTTTTTTCTCTCTCCCTCTCTGGTTTAGTTTTATATATATAGGAAATACAATAGTTGATATTTGTTTAAGATAATCTATTACAGTTTTTTGATATTCATATTTTCCTTTTCTTAACAGATTTTTCAAATTTCTCTGCTTGGTGATTGTCTTTGCTTTATTCCAGGAAATCCCATCTGGAATCCAAAGGCCCCTTCTGGACCCAGAAATCTGACAGCCTTTGTTCCTTACTGCCTTCATTAACCAGCAAAAGTCCCTTTCCCTTGAAATTTACTGGGTCCTACAGGGAAATAGAAACCCCCAAATTGAATCAGTTTGTGTTTTCTAAAATCAAAGAATGAATTTTAGTAACAACGAAGGTTAAAAGCAGAATTTATCGCTGATTTATTTCACTTATGAGTATGGACTCCAGTTTTGTCCACTTGCCTACAAAGTTCCCAAAATTGTCTTTCTTTATAGCTGAATAATATTCCATTGTATAAAAATGCCACAATTTTTTAATCCAGTCTTCTGTGGATGGGCACTTGGGTTGCTTCCACATTTTAGCTATTACAAATTGTGCTGCTATAA
>PVLD010022123.1:0-29940 GCA_004027595.1 Dinomys branickii | reverse complement strand
CTGCGCCGGCTCGGGACGCGGGAGGAATCAAGGCGTCCGTGCTCTCAGGGCGCTAGGGCCCCGCAAATTTTTCCGCTCCCGGCGGCGTTTGGGGCCCTCCACGCGGCCTGCCCGACACGCGCGAAACGTGGGATTGCCGGGCGTCTCCGCCGCTAGCAAGCCGATCTCTGTCGGGAGCCGCCGGGGGGCTGCACCGGCTCGGGGGGGTGGGAGGGCCCGAGGCGGCCGCGGTCCCACTGCGCCTGGACCGATCCCCGCTTCTTCCCTGCGGGGCTCGTCCCCGGCTCCCAGCGTCTGGGACTTTCCCACGTCTCGCCCCGGCAGCCTGGTCCGCCCTACCACATCTCCCCCGGCATCTCAGAGAAATACGCCTAGTTTAAACTTCCCAGCTGAGGTTCCGGCATTCACGCTCACCAAGTCTGTCTCGAGCTGGTGGTGTTTATTAAGGAGGTTCGCTCCCTTGCTGCTCACCCGGTCGCCATCTTCCCCGGATCTATCATTGTATTGCCTGCTAACCACAGGTGGGTCTTCCTTATGGTTGCAGAATTTTGTAATTTTTAAATAATCCCACAACCTCGGTTTCATTAAACTCACTTTCTTTCTGTTTTACATTCATTAGTACCTGCACGTGGCACTCAATGTTTACACTCTTTGGGGGTCAGTACACCAGTGTAATGTGTCTTAATTTCTCTCTTTTAACCCATTTTCTTGAAAAGAAATTGCTCTTCAAAGAGATCCCAAGATAGCACAGCTAGAAATTTAACAAAACATTGTTATATGAATCTGGGATGGCTAGCTAAAGAAGCCCCTCTTTTGGTAGCTCCTGTATCCAGGGCTAAAAAAGCTTGGGCTTCATTTGATAATCTGTCTTTTCTATTTCTTTTGTCTTTTTTCTTTCATTGCTTATCATTTATCCTTCTGTTTACTTTTGTCCTCTCTTCTTCCTTTTTATCTTTCACGTTTTCTTTATTCCTTAAAACATATTTAGAGCAATTATGGTGGATAACTGCCTTGGTTACTTTTCTCTCATTGCTGAGACAAAATACTTAGTACCCAAAATTAAGGAAGGAAAGGTTTATTTCCCTCACAGTTTGTGTAGGTTTCAGTCTATAATCATCTGGCTCCAAGCAGGGTGGCGGGGCACAGGGGCAACAACTCAAGGTGGCACAAGACAGCAGAGCAGAGAGAGCAAAACAGAGGGGGGAACAAGCCTCTTTTCTTCCCTTATATTGTAAGTGAGCTACTCCCACCGAGGGGGGTGTAGCACTCACACGTAATCTCTATGCCTCCCTCTTGAATAGGCTCAGGATGAATACAAAGTAAGGACCCAACCTCCTTGCTCAGTCACTTAGTTAACCTTCTAAATTCAAGTTGACACAATGAACAGCATCCCAGAGCAGGAAGACTCCTCAAATTGACAAAATGTATCAGCCATAACTATAACAAAGCTGACTTATACCAGCAAATCCTTCTCCTACTTCATCTGCAAGAAGCGAAACTGTGTATGCAAATAATTATAATCCAAATGGAAATTGCTAAACATAATAGGAGAGCAAATGAGGGACAATAGGAGTTAGGACAGCAATGACTAACTCTGTAGTAAGAAAAGCTCTATGACAAAATGCAGAAGAATGGTTTTCTATGAAGTAAAGCAATTCACAAAGCATACTGCACTTGTTTGGGCATTGATAAAACCTCGAGTTTTACAAACGCAAAAAATCTTAGAAAGATAGCACAAAGGAAATGGATATGACCTATGTTCTGGAGAGATGGTCGGTTCTGATATTATATCTGCTTCACTTGTATTGGAATGCACCATACTGAATCACTGAATTCCTAGGAACTGGCTGAGTAGAGGAGTCTCACTTTCCACTGTCACTCTGTGCATATCTTCTTTTGTGGACACTCAGGCTTGTCAACTGATCATATGCACTTTAACCCCAGGCTACCTGTAGACCACAGACTGCCGAGGAGCAGGTCCAATAGTCTTCCGAAGTCCTTCTGTCTCCATCCCTATGGGGCAGCATATGCCGTGGGAATGCTTCCCCTTTGGGAAAATACTCAGTGCGTATGAGAAACACTTGTTTCCGTTGTAGTTCTTAGAGGGGGTGATATGAAGTCTGTGTTAATATTTCTCCTGGGGACAGGAGGATAATTTATTACACGCCATAACTGCGATTGAGAGACTGGGAGAGAAGACTTAAACTCTGAAATCAAGATGATCTTCTTTTAGCCTTATAAAGTCCCCATTTATCTTCCTTCTACTAAGAGAGCTGAAGCTAAGTACTGTTTCATGAATGAAAGTATAGTAGATTTGAAATAGTAAGGTATAAATTATGTTTAATACAGCTACATATCACCCATGCATCCATGAAGCCCTTGCAACAACTATTTGTTCATTCAAAACAGTGTTTAATAACACCCTCAGGCTAGTTGTCCTATTTCCCATCTCATAGCACCAACAGATACAGGTGATTCATGAGCTTTATAAATATTCCGGTTCCCTACAGTGACTGTATCCATATTCTCTCAACACTGCCATAAATTTATGCACATAGACCAGTTGGGATAATTTTGTAATCTACACTTAAAGCAGAGCAGTGGGATATCAACATTCAAATGCCCAACTCTAATAAGAAGCAATAAAAATTGTCAAAGATTCCATATCTTGATTCAATGCAAAATATAGTTAGAACAACTTAGTAGTAGAGAAGTGGAGGAAAGGAGGGGTAGGAACTAGTTTCTCTGGGAAGTTGCTGTCTACGATGCAAGGTAAGACATTAGGCAAATATCTGACACAGGCAGAATATCATTAGTGGTGCCGCACAAGCATATCGATCATATGTGTGTGTTTAGCAGAGGTAGAGTTCATGTGTGATGGAGAATTAAACAGCTCATGTTTCAGTTGCACCTGGATAAATGTATCGAAAGAACCTGAACATACACAGATGAAAGAAAGAATTGTAGAATAAATAAAAGGAAGATTGCACAGGCTCAGGCAGTCTGTGCAGAGATAACATAGCAGTGAGCAGTGGCAAGAGCTGGCATCATAAAAATGTGCTTTTGTGTCCTGGATCTCCTGCTACCCAACAATGTGACTGAGTAAAGCTTATTTGATTTTTTAAGCCACAATTTTTTTCTTATGTGAAAGGAGAATAATAAAATTACTTTAATTGGTTTGTTTTGCACATTAAATGAAATGATGTATGCAAGTGTTCAGCATGGAGTGTAGCCAGTGGAATGGCTTTAATACTTTCTTCTACTGTACTGTCTCCACTCTTCTGTGCTTAACAAACTCCACTGTGCTGCTGCCAGGAAGAGCTTATTCATCTATTTATTCCACATTGGTTACTGAGCACCTTCTCCATTGTTCACTTCCTTCCCTGTGATCTGTGGTACTTACTTTCAGTGCAGCAAGCGTTTTGAGAACGAAGACCAGGTTTCCTGTCCTCCCAGTGCTGAGAGTCTCAGGTGGGATGGAACTTACTGGTGACCCATAGAAGGGGCAGACGCTAGGGGCTGTCATGCGTGAACATGAGAATCAACACAGGAATCCCATTAAATGAGTGGCTCTCCATGTTACCACAGAAGGACTAAGATGAATGACTTCCCACCTCTGAGTTAATGTAGACAAAGTAGCAAAGGATTTAACTCCTCATTTTTATTTGTCCCTTGCACATACTAGCATCATCCCACTCTGGTTAAGGAAGAGCACACCTTGGCAGAAATGTGTCATCAGATACTCACTGCCAGGTAAGGCTTCTTGGCACAGAAGGCGTAAGATAAATAAAAGAATCCATATGCATCAGAGACCCACAGTCCTCCATACGTCAGCATAGTCACAGCTTCCCTTCTCTCACATAAGGCCTTTGAACTCTCTGAAATACTACATCTCCCAGCTTTGTTTTTATTTTTGTTTGTTTCCCAATGTATGCTGGAGAGAAAGGGGAGAATGGGGCTTGTTATGGTTGATACATTGTGTCAACTTGGGGAGTCTGGAGGTTTGGCTGAGTGATTCAGCAGGAAGCCAGGGTGCTTACTTTGTAAACATCCTGAGCCTGTGGAAGAGGGCATGGAGACTATGTGAGAGCTACACACCCCCTGGGTGGGGGTAAGCTGTTTGTAATGTAAGGGAAGAGAAGAGGCTGCTTGCAGCCATTCCTCTCTTTTGTGGGTTGTTTTTGCTGGTTGTTTGCTGCCATGAAGTTTGCCCTCTGCCATGTGCCACTCTGCCTCAGAACCAGCCAAGTATGGACTGAAACCTCGACAAATGGTAAGCTAAGAAAACCTCTCCGTCCTTCATTTTGAGCGTTGTGTATTTTGTCTCAGCAACGAGGAAAAAGTAACCAAGACAGGGCTATAGTCACCAGCAGAGAAAAGGAACTGAGTTGAAGGAGCAAGGAGTCAGTGAACATGTCTAATAAACAAAGCCATTGCCAAGAGGCCACTGGGCGAATCCTTTGTGCCATGCGCTCACTGAACAGGGCTTGGGTCTGCTGCCCTGCTTGGCTTCCTTGGAACCAAGACTTGGAAGCCATATACAGATCATCAGAAATATAGGGTCAATGCTGCTGGGTTTTTTCCGCTTTTTTTTTGGTTGTTGTTCTTATTCCATATCAACCTCAATCTATCTATCATCTATCTATCTATCTATCTATCTATCTATACACATATACATATATATAATTCTTAATCTCACTGTTTCTCTAAAGCTAAAGGCAAAAGACAGCATATAACACAACTTTGACAGAGCCAGGAAGAAGACAGCGCATGGTACTGACTTACAGCTCATTACCAGGAAGAACAATGATATCTTTACACCTACATCATTATGTTTCCCTACCATCCTTTAGCAAAGTTCCCTCCAAAGCTAATAAACACCCACCATCTGTGTGAAAACACAACTGGGAAATATTAAAAGGGGCCTTAATACATCAGAGTTATATCTTCTCCTTGTTGTTGCTCCTTTCCAACATTACCCAGGTGAGCCACTTAGGAAGTATCTTTAAGAAAAAATAAACATCTCAATCTTTTGGCCTCATTTTTCGTGTCACCTAAATTCACTCAGATATTAGGAAGTATTTTCTTTAAAAGCTCAGAAATGTTTAAAGGAGAAAGAACAACTAGAGTGGAAATTTAAACAACAGATTGCTTTTCTCCTAACTCTTAACCATGTGGACAGCAGTTTTAAATGGCTGCGGAATAGAATATTATAGCATATAGATTATTTTAGAGATTTTTAATTGGAGGTCCTGGGTTCTAGGATATTAGCAAAGAAAAAAGAAAGAGAGAACTTTCTTCCAGTAACAGTAGGGCCGTACATGAGGAGAAAACATGGAAAAAACCCGGGGCTATGAAAAGTGAACTTCTCAGTCTGTTAGATGCTGGATATTTGAAACAGTGAAAATACTTTCACAGGATGGCAGCATTCTAATACCATAATTCTTTAGGATAATGCTACTTACTCTCAGCTGATACTTCCTAGCTATATAGAGTCTTGGTAAATGCAGCTATATAGAGTCTTGGTAAATGCAGCCTTCTCCATATTTGCTATGTGTTTCTTTCTTGGTTCTTGCTTTATAATAATTGCTACTACTACTGCTGCCTCCGCTGCTACTGCTTCTGCTGCTGCTGTTGCAGCTGCTGCTGCTGCTGCTGCTACTACTACTACTACTACTACTACTACTACTACTACCACCACCACCACCACTACTGGTGTTTTACTACTACTACTAGTACCACCACTACTGGTGTTGCAGTGTGCTTTATTTAAAAGCATTATGACCTGGTCACAGGAGCTATTTCCAAAGTGTCTGAGTTAGACTTCTTCCTCAAAATTTTACTCATTAGAATTAGGCTGTCCTTAAAGGCAGACATAGTTCTGAGCTGAAATGCGTTTTCCCAGACATTAATCACAGGGCTCAACTGCACATTTTGTAGTCTCTGCTCTCTTCTTTGCTTTGTCCACATCGATGTGAGGCTCACATCTCCTTTTGTTTCCAGGACAGGGCTGCTTAGCATGTCTTCAGTAAATAAAGATTTGGATGTTAGGGGCATTTTTTCATGCTGCTCCCACTCAGTGTGAACTTTCTGTTGCTTCTTTCTCCAGTCAGAATATCTTAAAGACTGCAGGTTCATCCCTCCTTCTTGTTAGATGCTTTTATTCAAGAGCATCCTGATTCGAGAAGATTCAGCTCTCAGTGGTTATTTTTAGTACTCAATTGATTCAAGCCTCTTCCAAATTCTGAGGAAAAAAATCACTTCAACTGAGAGATCCTATCAATCACAGCATGGTTTGCATGCTTATTTAGCTGGTTAGTAATTAAAGGCAGCTAAAAATACCAGGCATGCATGAATGGTGTGATTTTTATATCTTAGCTCCTTCCCAGAGAAGATGCAAGACCCATCAATCAAACAGTTGGTAGCTGAAGTCATTATCACTGAAATTAAGGCAATTATATACAAATGAATATTAATGAAGTACCTAGTCAAAATTAAGGTCAGTTCTTAACACTTGAAAAGAAATTGTAGAGAATGTAGGTTCAGTGTTAATCCATTGTAAGAGGACTGAAATTGCCACTCTAGTGATGGGGACTCTATCACAATTGAGCTATTTCTTATTTCAGAGAGAAATGGCCTTACCTCAGTGTTATAACTTTTATTTCAAGATTTCAAAATGGCCTATAAACCTACATTTAATATAGTGACATGCTGTCCCAATGAGACACAGGTACACTAGTCCCAGAGATCACCATTTCATAACTTTTAAAAAGATATTCATGGTAACTTGTAACAATATCTTTATTTATAAAATGAAGAAAATATACCAAATGATCTTCAAGGACTTTTTAGTCCTTACATTCTATTACCACAGAGTTCTGAAGTAGAATGAGAACAAATCACTTCAAGTAGTTTGTAAAAGCAAAAGAAAGGGCATAGTTTGCAGTATGATCCTTCAGAAAGCCACGGACAGGAAAGGAAAAGGAGAATGTAATTGATTTTAATTTTCTATGCATGGGTAAAGGCAATTAAAGCCAGTAGAAGTCGCTCAAACCACCTCCTTCATGGCTGCTGCATGCCACAACTCCAAGGACAATCACCTGCACAGGACCACTCTGACCAGGAGAAGATGTTGGAATGATTGTCCTACTTCATGTAATTCCTTTAGTGAGGTGGATGAAAGAAATTAACAAGGAAGAAAGAAAAGAAAAAAAGAAGGAAAGAAGAAAGGAAACAAAGAAGGAAGGAAGGGAAAAAGAAGGAAGGCAGGAAGGCAGGAAGGCAGGAAGGCAGGAAGGCAGGAAGGCAGGAAGGAAGGAAGGAAGGAAGGAAGGAAGGAAGGAAAGAGAGAGAAAGGAGAGAGGGAAAGAAGAAGAAAGACATTAAGGAGGGACAGAAGGTCAGAAGCAGGATGGGAGGAAAGGAAGAGGGAGGAAGAAAAGGAAGGGACACTGTCTTGGGACTGAGCACTGGAAATGCGACAGATTTGGACCCAAAAGACCTTTCAGTCAGGTGTGTTCCAGCCAGTAGATGAGCAAAGAAGATCTTGTAAATGGTCTCTAACAGAAATTCAGTCACAGATGTTCCTACTGCTTTAGATTACACTGGCAATGTCAAGTCCAGAAAGAGAGGGGTGAGAATCAGATTGAGAGAGAGGGCTGTACCGGAGGATCCCAGATGATGGCAGGGGAGACAATAGGGGAGAGTGAAAATAGCAGGGGGTGGCGGAGAGGTGACAGGCACAGAGGAGAGGGCTTCTCTGTCCTCACAGGAGCGCAGAGAGATTCAGTGACACATGCCTATAGAAGCCCACCAGCTCATTTTCAAATGCTTATTTCTCTCCCCCAAAATCTCACCAGAGAGAGAGAGACAGAGAGAGAGAGAGAGATCAACACAGAATTATGAGACCTAAAATGAGATCAAAGTTGCCAGGCTGGAGGATGTGAAAACCTTGTCAGTTTTGGAAGCCAGACTCCGGAGTAGAGCAATGCCCTTTCATTTCTCAGAGCCTTGCTCTACCCTGCAAAAAGATGCAGCTCCTTTCTGCAACAGTGCCACAGAGAATCATATATATATCGCCTTCATAGAACCATATCTCTTCACACACTCCAAAACTGAGGTCAACTTTACTTGGTTTTGGTGTTCTTGTTGATCTCTTTTTTGAGAGAGACAGGGCCTAGCTATGTAATCCAGGCAGGCCTTAACTCACTATGTAGTCCAGGTTGGCCTCAAAACCTCCTGCCTCAGCCTCCCAAGTGCCAAGATGATAAGTGTGTGCAACCACACTCAGGGAGATCAACATTTAATGGGCACAGTCCACTTCCATGCAGAGGAACAAGCCCTGCCAATTCCTCTCGAGTTCCTATTTTAATTAATTAATTTGAGTGGGACGTGGACTCTATATAAAATGATATATATGTTATACACAATATCATGTGGTTTGTAATTGTATAATATGTTTATATAGGTATACATAATTGAAATGTTTGAAGTATGAGGAAGGATGTGTGTGTGTGCAGAAAAATGAAGAACTTTTATAGTACCTGCTGTTAGTGTCCAGACAGAGCTCTTTCCAGGAACTCTGAAGCTCCAAGAAGGGATGAACCGAGCTCACCAGGCTCTATGTGGTGCTATGGGAGTCCATAGACTCTACCTGCTGCAATCCTGCAGAATTACTCTGGACAGCAGGTGCTGGGATAACCAACAAATTCAAGAGCTGTGGTTATGGAGTTAACACAACCTCTAAAACTTGCATTTCTGCCCTTCCTCTTCCAAAAGGCTGCCTTAGGGAGAATTTCATTAATTCAACACTGTACTCATTCAGAATATTCTAAAACATACTCATTGGGAACCAAGCCACACATAAATGCATAAGTCATATCTACAGATACACCCTCGAGTGTCTCTTAATATAACATGTTAGGAAAGAATCCCAGACCGAGCTGAGAAAATTCTGTGTGTCTCCAAATTCCAAACACCAGGAATAGTTTGGTGTTTTGCTAATGGCATCTATATTACCCTTTCTTAAATAATTTCCTTATTTATGTAAAGACAATTTTTATTGCATAGTGCAACACAGCAAAGGAAATACAATTCACTTCAACTTTAATTATACTATTGTTAAATAGTGCAATAATTAGACAATATAAAATTAACAGGATTCAAAAGAGACCAATTCCACCCTCTAATTTTTCATTTATATATGCATTTTAAAATTTCATGTAACTAATGGTTTTAAAAATATAGAATGTGACAAGAAATTATATCAGAGCCATGAACATTTCAGCGTCAAAATGAAAATGAAATTTACATTTTGCCAAATGATTTTAGTTTTGTTGTTCTTTTAAAAGAAAAATATCTGTGGATAGATTCAGTAAAATGATTACCTCCCATTTTATCTCAGCTTCATCTTTAAATACAGCTAGTTTTCTACAGCTGAGAAGGGTTCCACTCATTATTTTATAATTTTTCCTATACCTAATATGTTAATAAGTTAGCACATATACTAAATATAACATATTAATATGCTACATGCTTTAAAACACTATGCAAGTTTTCACTATCCCAAATTCCAAGTTGTTCATTGATTCATATAACTAAAATCATGGATTTTAAAGATAGACTATTCCACTGTAAGAACAAATCTATTTATTAATTTATCTTATTTTGGACCAGTTAGGGTATTGCAATTTTCTTTACTATTACCAATTTGTTTTGCAGCGAAGTGTGAAAACATGTATGTTTTGCATGTGTGGAAGTTTCTGTAATGAACACATGTTGTGAGTAGTTGAATCAGCTGAGGTATCAAGTACAAATATTTTTATCTTTACTAAATGCTGCCTAATGAGTCTGCAAAATAACTGTCAATTTAGCCTCATATGCATAAAGTTGCCTTTATCTATATCATTTTTATGGAATTTAATTTCACCAGATTTGGAAGCATCTATAATTTTAATGGGCTATAACAATTTCATAGAATGATTTAGTTGGAATTTTTGTCCTAGTTCAAAATTCTTGTTTATTGTTTTTGTCTTTTTACAGTGGTATTAATACATAAAATTGAGTGTCAGTGTATGTGTGCATATGCACATACTATTTCACTTTGCTTTAGTTTTGCCTCAATGTCATTTTTCTACTGTATTTTCTTTAACTTCTCTTTTGTATCATCCATGCGCATCAGAACCCAACGCTGATCACACCCTTCTCCTGCATGATACACACAGAACTAAGCGTGCCTTCACTCTAAACTGCCTCCTTCTGCCTTGCTTGCAGTCGTTTATTTCCACTTTATTTTTATATTAGAACATAAACTAATTTTACTCTTGCTTTAAAGGATAGCATAGCGAGAACATCATTATCTGTGCATCATTGTTTCTTGAATTCTACTTCATCTGTTTTTCATTATTCTTTGAGTGCATCCATTTAGTAATTGTTTCCACAAGTTTGTGAATAACAAAACGTCTCAGACTTTATTTTCTGAACATACACATTTCTGCTATCCTGACTACATTCTTGTCTTTGTTGAGGTTTGCCCTAAATCGAAGGGCGCCTTAATTGTTTTACTTTCTTGAAGATATTGATAACGTCTTTCCCTCCTCTTCGTTTCCTCCCAGTTTCCCCCAAGTTGCATGCAGCTGTTGGGTTTGGGGCCTGTGTTCCTTGTGGGAGGAACTTCTCGGCGTCTGCTCATTACTAGAAGTAGGAAAGTGGAGAACGACAGAATTTCTCTGGAGCGCGGAAGGGCCTATGACCTGGCGCAGGCTCCAGCTTCACGTGGAGTGTTGCTGTGGGGCTCAGCCCTCCACACACTCCCACAGAATCTCCAAACCTACCTGTAGGTAGGCGAGGGGGCCCAGGAAAAACCCCTCAGTTTTCTGCTGGGTGAAGATTCTAAAAATCAGATGAGGAGAGGGCAGCGGCCTCAGGTTTAGCATTCATGAGGTGCTTGCTCCTTTTCTTCCACCGTAGAGACGGCTCATTCTACCATCCTAGAGAACAGACTTCCGGACATCACTCGGGGCGGTGCCAGTTCGGTTGCTGCAGAAGTTAGGGTGGAATTTAAACCGACAGCTCTGGAATCTGCTCTGGGGACTGATGGAGCATACCTGCAGCTAGCTGTGGCTGGCTAGGTACGGAAGGCGGTTCCCAGGAGTCTGTATCCGGTCCTCACTGATCCGGTCCTAGCTCTCTTCCTCAGCTCTGCCTCCCCTCCACCGGCAGCTTCGCCTCGCTGCGCCTTTCCTCCTCAGCCTGTGCACAGTGCTGCGCTGAAACCAGAAGCAAATAAAACCGCTGCTCCGTTAGGTGCTGGGGCTGGCTATGTCTCAGCAACAAGAAAACCAATACAGTTACCCGAAATCATAGACTGAGAGAGGCATCTACAGCCTCAAAAAATTTTACCAAACCTTTTCTTAGTCCTTCCTCATTCGCTTCCATTTTTAAAGGTGAACTTTCCTTGTGTAAACTACTGGATTTATTTTTGTACCACTTTATAAAGAGTGAAGCTCCTAAGAGTTGCTGGGTCTGTGAACCTGTCTTAGCGTAAGATTCATATTTCTTACCTGATCTGTCACTGATTTGTCTCTTAGAGTCTTAAACATCTACAACCTTGCCCTCGGCTTCATAGTCACTAGCCTCTGTTCTTTGCCCCAAATGACCAAAGTTCATGTTCTCCCTACATTTAATTTCTTTTGGTTTTAAAGAGAGTAGTAAAAAAACCAATAGCAGCATACCAACATCACAAACACATAAACAAAACAAAGCACATTAAAAGTGATACAGGGTTTCAAAACAAAGTGATAGCAATTAGCAGTGGTCATTATATTACATGTTATTCTCTTCAGCTACATTGCTCAGATTACCAGATTTAAGAATGGAAGATTGTTCAATTGATTCAGGAGAATAAGAAAATATTTATTAGATAAAACATTAGAGATAATACACACTGGACAAGATGGTAGAAATTCAGCAATTCCCTCTTCACCTATTGGTGAAATTCTCAGACTTTTTAAAAAAGTATTCACCTGTATATTTAAAATACTTTAAATAATAATTTGGTTAAATTTCACCTAGATTTTTAAAAATGTCTGTATTCTGTGAATCTCACAGTTAGCTTAGTCTGTCAGTCTTTCCAGAGCCACAGCACTGCCTTTGCCTGATGTGGTGGCGGCCCTAAGGACATGCATTCCTCCTCCTGTGATTCCTGCTAATTAGGAATCACTGTCCACATTTTACAGATGAGGAGACAGACAAAGTGAGAGGAAATTACTATCTAAAGAAGACCCCACAGAGCTAGGATTTGAAAGTAAATTAGACCAAGTCAATGCCCATCTACAATCAACCAAGCAATCTCTTATGTACATCATTGAAGTCCACAGAGGAGTACCAGATGCCTAAAGGGAGTGTGAGCCTACATTTGTAGATGGGCACAGGTGTACACCTGATTATGTGTCTACACAGAGGTGCGAGAAGGGAGTACTTAAGCCACAGTGTTATCATGATGGTTGGTTCAAGCAGCCTACTTGTTGCTGATTTGCCTCCTTTCTCTCTGCTCATTCAACAGAGTCTAATAAACACCTTATTTCCCTTCTGACTGACTTTCTATTTATTCTGTATTTTCTGTTGAAAATGCCTATTGTGTTCAAGCGATGAATGTCACAGTATGCACAATGCTTTGTAACACTAGGGACTCTGAACAATAGCTTTACTTTGAAGTGAAAAAGGATGGGGACAGGGAAGATGAGAAGACCGTACAGAAACTTCACAGAAATGCATGTGTGTGAGAATCTGCAAGTTTCTAAGAGAAGCCACAGTACTTATGCATGGTACTTTGAATAGTCATTAATAAAGTGCATCTATAAGTATTTAAAAGGGAGAAGTATCACTTTAAGTATGCTATTATTTTAAAGACCTATCATACAAATAGGAGTTGGACTAACAGGGTTACTCATTGGCACACCATAAATCTATGCTAATGTAAATTTTATCATATTTCTAAGAGAGTAGTATGGCCTTAGGAGAGAGCCTTGCTTTATTCATCAATCAAAATGAATCACAAGTTATTACTTGTCAATAAGTTCCTGGTTCCCTTTCCTTCCCCTCTGGAAAGCTCAAGGTCACATCGCTTGAGCTCAGGATCTGTAGCTGATACTTCTGAGACATTTCTCAAAATGGCAGTTCAGCGACTCACACACAGTAAGTCTTCAGAGAGTGTATCATTAATGGGAAAGATTCTTGCCTCCTTGGAAAAATAAAAATTATAATTTCAGGCTCTGAATGACTGACCTAGCAAGTGCAGTAGGAGACAGAGTGCAAAGCCAGGAACTGGAAATACCCGAAGAAAACACATCATACAGCCCTTCCTCAACTACTGAAAAAAGAAGAGAATTGTTTAATCTCAGCTAACTGCCACTTCCCTAATGAAGCTGGCCGCGGTGACTCTAACTCATACAGGCTCCGCTTCTTGCTCCTCCCCACTTCAGTGACTCTCTACACCTACTTAGAAATGACCAGAATTAGTGACTACTTTATTTCTCTTTTCAGTTGATTTTAAGCGTCTTTCCTTCTAGACTGACTGTGAGCATGATGAGGTAAGGAAACAATTCTTTATATATCCTCAAAATGAATGCAGATTCCATGTTTATTTAGAAATACAGTATTTACTAACGTTATTCTTTCTCCTTTCTCTTCTTTAGCATAGAAATTAGAACTGCTATTCCGAGCAGAGAGCAGCCACTCCACTTCTACAGTTTCATTTTGATGCTCCGCACAAGCTTCTGAGACTGCACAACCAGGGAATCGCGTCTCTGAGAGTTGCAGGGTCTCTCTGCAGTTGAAATGCTCTTTCCATGTAAAATCTTGCCATGCTCTCTCTACTACTCAGCGGCAGTTGAGAAGCAAGTCACTTGTGCAAACTCTGAAAGACTATTGATAAAAGAAAACGGATGACATTTGCTGCTGGCAGTTTTATTCAAAGGTACGTGCCTGAAAGTCAGAGAAAGATATCATGATCCACAGGAAGCATGAGATCTCTGAAGACAATGTAAAAGAAGGATATTCACAGAGCAGGTGCATTATTTCACGGCACTTGGTGAGAGAGAAAGCTCAAAGACAGCAGGATGGGTGAGTGGGGTATGGTGGCGGCAGCCAGGAGAGAAACTACAATAAAGTAACGCTTGTTTCTCAGGCACCATGACCTTGAATCTTCCCTTAGCTTCCGTGCAAGTTTCAGTCCAGTGGTAAAGACCCACGGAGCACTGCAAACACCCTTCATGATGGGTTGAGAGGAGTTAAGTGGGATACAGTGTGTAAATCTGGTCAAGCTTGCAGCTAGTTTGACAAGAGATACAGAAAAAATAGGTAAAAGATTTCCAGGAAGAACATTGGCTCGGGGAAGGGAAGAAAATTGCCCTTAATTTTGTTACATTTCAGCTGAGGTTGCATGGAAAAACTAACCAGCGAAATTAGCTGAGTCCCAATCAGTGTTCTAACGCAGCCATTTGGAGTGCTTCATGCTGCTTCATTGCCCAGGTAATTACTTCTCATCAACCTGAAATTCTCCAGTACTTTCGACTGGAAAAGCTAGGCTTCACTTCTGCACATTAGAAGTCTGTTGCAAAATTGTATTGACCCAGTTTGGTGCCATCCTGCACTTCAGTGCAGGTGCCTGTGTGAAAGTCCTATATGTTACTTCCAGTTGCCTTTGTGGCTCTTTTAAAAATGTAACTTGGCAATATGGATGGATAAACAGATAAGGATATAGAGGAGGAAGCATTATAAAGGGCAAACTGGATGAAAGAGTGCTGTTTATCAAGAATGACTTTATCACATTCATTCACCAAACATTGAAAGGTAGACATTTTCCTTTGCTTTTCCTTAAAATCTCAAGTAAGGAGTTTATCAGTCATTGGTTCAATTTGAGAATCCCACTGGAGCAATATAGGTTAAGGAGCTGATCATAGAAGCTAATTATGAGATTGCAATATGGTTAGGCAGGTTATATGTGACAGACATTTTTTCCATGTAGTGCTAGGGCTAGGAATCAGGAAAACGAGATGGATCTGAAGCTCCAGATAGAAAGGACAAAGGACAGTGGGCTCCGCAGGAACCGCGGTGTTGAACAGGCCCACTGTCAGCCTCTAACTGCTCTCTCGCCTTCACCTTCCAGCATGAAAGTGAATGACAGGTCCCTCTCTTCACAGAGCTAAATGGGCAGGTCCCTTTCTTCATGGAGCCAGTGCAGGAGCTGGGGAGGCTGAGGAAGCTGTCCCTGGGGCAGCTTGGGGAGCTGCGAGAGTGGGAACCAGCTCTGGCCAACAAGGCTAGCACCAGACCTTTATAGCCTGGTGAACTTCAGCAGCTCCACAACTGGTGCTCACACTCTGCACGTGGAAACTGCTTGCAGCACTTAGACACTGAGAATTCAATGAGATGACAGCCCAGGAGGCAAGGTGAGAGCAGGGTGACAGTGTGCCTGGGAAACAAATCCTGGTGCATACTGAGGCCTGAGTGCCAGCTCATGTCAGTCAGGAACATTCACTTCTTTATGTTATGCAAGCCAAGATACCTCTTTTTAGGAATAAGCTAACTCAGCTTTGATTTCTTCTTTTTGAAGTTTCAAGAGATATGATCAATACAGTGCTGTCTAAGTTAGAGTTCTAGGATGGGGTGCAAGCTGGAGACAGGTCATTTCTTTTCAAAAGGTAGTGCCTGATATGTTTACATGCTGAAAATAATGGGTTCATGAATGAGTGAGAGATTCAGAACTAAGAAACATCATGGCATAGATGTGTGGAAAGTATGTGATTTGTATTGGCTTTTCCCCAAAAGTTCTATTTGTGTTAAAATCTTCCACATGAGATAAATCTCACCATACCTCCAAAATAGACCTTATGGGACAATATTTCTATTACTTTTTACCATCACATTGATTACAACTTTTCCAACAGCGTGAAGGCCAAGGCATTTGTTTTTTTGTTTTTTTGTTTGTTTGTTTGTTTTTGCAGCACTGGGGATCGAACTCAGGACCTTGCACTTGCCAGGCAGGTGCTTATGCCACTGAGCTATATCCCCAGCCCGGCCAAGGCATTTGTATTCAGCTTATATATTTGTTTTCTTTTAAACACTCAGCAAATTGCCTAACACTATTGTAGGCCAATGATTAGAATACAGTGAAATTTCTCTAATTAAATAATTTACTAATTAATACTAATTCCTCTTTTGCTATCAGTTTTGAAGTTCCAGGATGATACAGTGCTGGGGGGCAGTGAAGTCTCAGAGATGATTAAGTTCTTATGTTCATTTTCCTGAATTTAATTTCTCCGCACTTACAAGCTGCTATTCTGTCAGCATGTTTCAAGTTCCATAATGCTCCCTTCTGGAGACACAGGCTCTAGCAGTTAAGACCATTTGTGTTTTATTCAGGTGATTCATTGAGGAAAAGAATGATCACTAGGTATATTTTTCTCAGAACACCATAAAAGGGTCTCCTCAACTCAGATTCTAGATGTTCATGTTAGATTTTCTGGTTACATGCAGTTGGAAATATAGATGTACAGAAGATCTGGGCTGACAAAGCTTTCCTCAAAAAAATGCACAAAGACTGTCCTATATGTGAGGAAACTGAGGAAAAACATAGCTATTTGATTTGTGCTGCTCTCCAGTATGATGTGTCCTTTATGCTTATTCGGGTACTTTTCTCCTCTATGTCAGTTAATTACATGTGCTGAAGATTTGATTTGCAGTGACTTTACCAAGTGGAAACCTAATTCTCTTTTTTTTTTTTGTGGTACTGGGGATCGAACTCAGGACCATGTGCTTGCTAGGCAGGCACTTATTCCACTGAGCTATATCCCCAGCCCCGCTAATTCTCTTATATCATGAAAGTCTACACACAAGGAGCTTTGGGTTGAGAAGTACATTTCTAGAGTTCTACTTCGACGCATGATTTTGTCAACTTTTGTTTTACTTCTAATAATCAAGGTTTCTGGATGGCAACTGAAATGTCAGAATCCCTGTGTGTGTCAGAGTGTGGTTAGCAGGTGCGAAGAAGACGGCATATCCACCCAGATCACCCGGTGGACCTTATTCACATCTCAGTGGGAACACTGCATCACGTGACCGCCCTTTGAATAAGGGCAAGGAGACTAGGAGTCTGTTTCTTAGAAACGTAAGGTAAATGCGTATTGGGCAGGCAACTAATGCCTTGAGCTTTATGCACATACAGTATTATGGGTTCCTTAATGGCAGAAATTATGTTGGGTATTTCTTTCACATTGTCTTTTACTTAGGTTTTAAAATACAACCTCATTTACCTTCCCTGGATATAACTGGAAAGAAATTGGCCTGTAACCCTTGATGACTCATTTCAATTAAAAATAAACCAGCATTAAATGTAAAGTAAATGATAAAACTTAACATTTTAACTTGACAATCAGGCTAATCTACATACTGCCCAGAACAAGATTAGCCAAATAGACCAGAAACAGTGCAACAAACAAGAACAGCAAAAGGCCCAGATGGTTATATAACTGGTAATATGCAAAATACTAAGTATACAGGCAGAGAAAACAAATCTTACCTAAAAAAAAGAGATGTGCTGGTAAGGATAATTGCAAAGGCTGTTGGAAGAATACCAAGAGGTTTTTGAAGGATCAGGAAGGTAGAGTTCTATGAATGTTCTTTATCTTGACATGAACACATATAGAAATATAAGTGTATGTGTTTAAAAATTAGAAGTTACCACTGCCATCAAAACACGTTGCAGAAGGGAGAACAAGGAAGAACAAAATTTCATCAAAATGTAGTTAAGGAATCTTCTTTGAAAAGCATATAAAGGGAAAAGGAAATGAACTCAGATTTCCAGTTCCAGTTTATTGTTTCTGTGAAGAACAACTAGTGAACTTGGACTGAATAGGAGAAAAAGTAAGGGAGACCAAAGTATGAGGTTGTAAGTTTCAGCCCAGCCTGAGCAATTTTGTGACTTAGCCAGCATTTATCTCAAATTTTTAAAAACATGGAAAGGGTGGAGGTGTGGTTCAGTGGGAAGACCTTGAATGTAGCAAAAAGGGTAAGCTATCCAGATGAAGGCCTGTGACCTGATATCAGCACTTGGGGGTCCAATAGGAAAGCAGGAGTAGAGGGACAGTTCTGTAAAAGGACACTTTCCTCCTCAGGATCTCTTCTAATTCTTGGGGATAAGAGAATGGCCGAGAAGTCGGAAGAAACAGCACCATGATAGTACCTACCCTACCCACTGGAAAGTTAAGCATTGAGGTTGGAGCCCCAAAGGAAGGCCTGATGAGAATAGCCAAGGTTCCGGAGAAAGGGCGGTAGGGAGACATAGCTGAGCACTGGTGGTGCTCACTCAGGAGCATTTGGTGAATCTTAAGCTATGCAGGGTAGAAGCTGAGGCAAAACAGAAAGCTCTGAAATTCAGAGCTGAGTTATGGGCAATAAAATTGTACTGAGGAGATGAATTGAAGTCCAGCACCTGCCAGGAATAGACGTCCTAGTAAGCAGCTCTGTTCCTCAGTCGGGAGCCTGGAAAGCTTCACCTCAGAAATAATCACGAAGGAAAGGATGATCAAGCTGTTCAACCCAGACACCCTCAGTGGCTGACTAGAATGAGGGAAGATAGGAAATGCTCCTATTTATGCCTACAGCACAATATGGTACACACTTCTCGTGACAAATATATAGTGTCAATAATTCAGTAATAATTTAACAAGCTTACTAACAATCTATGTCTGTGTATCTATCCTGTGACACTGTCTTTTCCTTTATGCACACAAACAAAAGCGGTGTGCACTGCAAGATGTGTATGTTAGTGCTCATGCTTCTGTCATTTATAAGAGCTCAAAACTGGCAATAAAAACCCAAATGAATTTCTTTCAACAATAGAATGGATAAATATATTGTGTCATAGTCAGACAAGTAAACACTATACAGTAAAAAACACACAACCTACCACCTTGCTTGTTACTGTATCATACCTGAATCTCTCAGAAAGAAAAATGAATACAATAAGTCTGAAGCAATCACATACTGTGTGATTCCTTTTGCATAACCTTCGAAAAGAGCAAAACTGCTCTATGGTGTTACTAGTAGGAACAGCTAGTGTCAGCGACGTAATGACCATGATACAGGGCATCCACTAAGTAATATGTTTTAAAATGGTGCTAGTTACGTGGGTATATTCACTTTGAAAATATCATTGTGTTGTTTATTCATTGTTTGTACAAAATTATATACTTTTAATAATAGTTAAAAACCAAATCTGAACAAATAAAACAAGCATGTCTATTACTACAGTTAAAGAAAACAAGTATAATATCCTAATTAGGTCAAACTTGTTTTATTAAAAAGCTCAGTTGATAACTATTAAAAGAATAACACCCAAATCAAAATAACATTGAACAAAAATAAAGATATGGGCTCAAAATGTTTGAGCAGAGATAACAATAATAAAAAGAATTGTAAAATTGAGAAAAAAAGCATTAACTCAAAAATAGAAAATTACTAACTATATGTGGTAATTCACAATAAAGATATCCCGGATCTGGGTCTGAATTCACTAATTCTAAAGTCAGATATTCAAACAGCAGGATAGCCAATAATCATAGACTTGGTAACAAACTAATACTTACTGTCACAGTTTGTAGCTTAATTAGATCAAACTAATGGATATAGTATTAGAACAAGACAATATATTAAATGAAATAGATGTACATAACATCAAATGTGTCCCTTATATGAAACGTTTTCCTAACCACATTCTAATATACCTACAAACAAAATGTTATAAATTCTCTAACATGATAAAATAAAAGCAGAAATTTATTGAAAAATGATCTTTGAAAGCTAATCTAATTACTTGTAAATAAAAACGATATCTCTTCTAAATAGTCTTCAGATAAAAAACTAAATCAAATCTGTTACATATTATTAAAATCAACTACAATAAGATTGTTTTGTATCTTAGTAATCTCATTGTTGCTATTTCCTCTCTTACAGGTGTGGTGGAAGCTTTATAAAGAGAAAAATTCATTTACTTAATTATATTTTTCATTAAATAAGAAAGATAAAATTAAATGAAATAAGTATTTAACTGCCCAAACCAGGAAAGTTGCATCAAAATAAATTTAATAAATTAGTAAGCATTAAATTAAAATATAGTAAAAATTTTAAATGCATGTGAAAACTTTTTAAAGCAAAACATCAATAATATCTGTGCAAGCATAATAAGTATGATAACAAAAAATACATAAATATGCAACATGATAAAAGGGCATAAATATCATTTATTGAAGAGAGTGCTTGATAAAACCACTTATTCACAGGATGAAGAATTGTGAAGAGCTTTTCTTTTTCTCTTTATTTTCTTCAATCTATTTGAACTGTGCTATACACGGTGTAGTTTTCTAGAATCTGCAGAAAGATTAGCCTTTCTTATATATAATGCTGCTGCAGATTTTTCCCTATTGTTCTTTTCTATTAATAAGTTAACCAGAGGCCGTATGTTTGTTTGATGTTTTAGGTGGTGTTGTCACTATTGCAAGCCCTTTTGTCACCCTCTGTTCATTTTCAAAGGAAATTAAAAGCTTATGGGACAAAGCAAAGCAAAACCAATATATTGCTTTATTATAAGTGAGCTATGTGCCTGGTACAACACAGAGTTTTCTAAGAGAAGTCAGGAACACTGGCCCAATCACATGGTTGCACAGCTTCTCTTGTCTTTGGTCTTGACCCTCCTACCAGATACTTCCTGGAGAACAGGACCCCAACACCTCATGAGTAAAAGCTAACAAGGAGCAAAGGGGTGGTCTTGAACCTTGAGCTAAAACAGTGTCTGTGTGTCCCTCTAACACACATGGAGCTTGCTTCTGGGTACACAGCTTGCTCAGCACCTTGGAACTGACACGGTCGGATGAGGAACACTAGGGCGGGGGGACAGTGAGAGCATGGCAGCATTCAGCTACACAACTGTCTTCCTCAGGTGAGTGTGGGCGGAGACAGGAAAGGCAGTTCAGAAATAAATGTGTAACTATTTGCTCCAGCGTCCAGAGAATCTGTGTCAAGATGGGGAATGAAACACTGGCTATCGCATAGTTAAAGGTGTGGATGTGGATTTGCAGTTGCTTTTTCTAATGACATACAGCATATAAATAATCAACTCAATTTGACTAATATCAAAAATGGTTCCTAATGATTGTTTAAATGAGGACAGCTCTGCTGTGAGAGCACTTTATAAAAGCAGGTTTCCTCAGAAAAGGCAGTGCCTTGAGGACAGTATTTTTCTAAGCCTTGATAAAGAATGGTGAGTGAAACACACTGTATTTCTTCATATAATTGTGAAAAACAATTAGTTCTTTTCAGTAAATGAAAAGGCATCTCCAAAGGAGATTCCTTAGAAAATAGTTCATCAAATGAAACCTGAAGGAATTGTAGAAAATAACTGTTGTGGGGGATTTGAAAATGTTTTTTCTGCTACCAATTAGGCAAACAGTCTATTTAACCCTGGAATATTTAGTCCTTGGTCTTTGCCATTTGTGAGGTGAGATCGCTGCTGTTCTGTTCTTCTGTTCTGTTCTGTTCTGTTCTGTTCTGTTCTGTTCTGTTCTGTTCTGTTCTTTCGATTCCCCTAGAGATTTGCTGGGACCCCAAATGCTGAAATCATGAAGATGAATGAAAACCTTGAAGTTTTGCAGAGACAGATCCATAAGCATGTGTAATTCATCTTGTGGCTTCTACTACTGAGACTTTATTTCAGGAATTTAAAAATATCAGTGAGAATTCTGGCATGTAGAGTCATCAACCAGAAATAGCTTTGCAGCAAATCTCCGAATAGTCTTTCTGATTGGCAGCTATGCCCAGGACTAAGGAGCAGCATTTCCTGTTTCTTAGACTTGATCTGCTCTCTGCATAGGGGAGGCAGAATTTTGAACTAAAACTCTGAAATGTTATAGATCTCAGTGTGGACTCAGCTCCTTATCAGCAAAGCTCCCAATACTATAGACAGCCAGGGCGTTGTAAAGGGCTTCCTGTCTATGGTAGCTAAATGTAGAATATAAAATTTTAGTACTAAAGGGAACTATAGCAACCATCATTTTTGTTAATTGTCTCATTTTGTAAAAAAGAAACAGATTTAAGAAATTTAGATATCTTGACAAAGGCTATATAGCTAAAAGAGACCTTTAGAACTGATTCACAAAATGTTTATTGTATCAACGTTTCACACATGTTCAGCATGGTTATTTTATTAATTTAATACCTGACAATACCTTGCTTGATCAGTCCTAAATTTTTTGAAAATATTTGGAAAATGATAGATATACTGGATAAAGTAAATACTGTTTGCATTTTCAAGAGAAAGAAAAGACTGGAAAAATAGGTGACCCTCCATATCTATGAGTTTAATATCCACTGAGGCAATCAATTGCAGATTACATATATTCTTTATTTTATTTTTATTTTTTTCGGTACTCAGGATTGAACTCAGGACCTTGTGCTTGCCAGGTAAGCACTTAGGCCACTGTGTTATATCCCCAGCCCTACATGTATTCTTTAAAAGACTGTGTTTGTACTAAATATTTTCAGACTTTTTGGGTCACTATTCCCTAAACAGTACAATACAGTACAGCCGTGGATTATATAGTGCTTACACTTGCATTAGTTACTATGAGTGATGAAGAGATGATTTAAAACATATAGGGGAGGCTGTGCATAGATTTTATGGAAATACTACACCACTTATCTTACTAACTTGATTATTCACTGGTTTTGATACTTGTGGGGTGTCTTGGAAGCAATCCCTCGCAGATACCGAGGGATTGCTGTAACTGACTGGTAAGTTTTTACCAATTGTGCCAAAGACCTGAAAACCAAGGTGATGGTATCCACTGGTGAGTTTTGCAGGAAAAATTTGTTTTTAACTACCTAGATAAAAACTACTGGAGTGGCCATTCCTTGGTTTTAGAGAATCGTTTTAAAAAATAAACTTGAGTCATCTGTAGGAAAGTGAATGCAACTTGCGACCATAATATTAAGTGAAATAAATCAGACATGCACGCTTAAATATTGCATGGTTTCTCTTGTAAGAGACGCCCAAAGTGTAAGTAAAGAGCAAAGTAAAAGATAATAGCAATTAGGGAGACCTTTCTCAAAAGGGAAGGAGGCGAGGAGATGAAGCGATGGAGGGAGAGAGAGAAGAAAGGGGAAAAGTTATTACACGTGTTGTTTATGTGTATGAACTGCACATAAGGAATGTAAACATTATATACTGCAAACATGTACAACAAAGGAAAGATGTCAAGAGAAGGATGGAAAGGGGAGGGAAGGGAAAGGATAAAGAAAAGGAATTAAAATGTATAGTGTACGCATGCCAGTTCAGTACAAGGAATTGAACATCATGTACTACAAACTTGTAATAATAAAACAGTTTAAAGATTTACCTATGACATGTCCTTAATAGTACAACAAAATGCCAAAGTGCATATATGATTTGAACTCTTTTATAACTGCTTGAACCACATGCAGAAGGTGGGATCACCTCCTACTTCATGTCTGCCTCGAGAACATCTTGGAAAACCCCAGCCTGGATTTCTCCTTGGGTTCAACGTTTGTAGTCCAGTGACTCCTGAAATGCAGAATATATTCTTATCAAATGGAGTACTTAGAAAAGTTGGTCAAGAGCGCTAAAAGTGTCGGAGTTTGAAATGACCTTAACAGTTGGTAATTTCTAAGCCAATAAAATGAAACTTCACACTGATAAATGGCTAAAATTTTGTATTTGGGCTCAAAAGTTGGTTTGCCTTAGTTCAGTATGATGGAGACCATCTGTGCAGGTTTTATTTTAAAACATGCTTATTGATGAGTGCAAAAACTGCATAATATCAGTAATATAAAATATGAGCCTATTACCTGTAACAACTTAAAAATTCATAGGAATTTATACATTAGACTTTACTGGATCACCGGAAGTCTGACGTTCAGGCTTGCACTGGCTCACATTTTACAAGTTATGTTTTTGGTGCATCACAAAGCAAGTAACAGAGCAGGAAGGGGTAGGCAGATATGGAAGAGACTATGAAGTGAATGAGTCTACACACTCATGAACTCACTGTGGCTGAAGGAAATTCAGTAGCTTCTCAAAAACTGTTTTGCACAGAGCAATTAGCCTCAGTTCCTCCCTTGAAGAACTCAACAGTTGCATGAAAACCAATATATAAATATTAAAACCCTTGGAACTTTGATCATTTGCTGGCTTCTGCCCCTGTGGGGTATCCTGGAAACAGTCCCCGTGGATATGGACAGGCTCTTTTAAGTGGCAGGTAAGCTCTTGCTGATTGCATCACAGACGTGAAAATCCTTCTAATATTTTACACAGGTATGAAGTATCCACAATGAACGGTGGGAACACCCAGACGGGAATAACTCTTCATAGTCAGAGCAGTAGGCAAGGCAGTTGAGATGGTTCAAAAATGGGAAATCAATGCTAAGGAAAACAGCTATGTAACTAAATTAGCTTGACAGTGCCTCTGCCATCCTATAGGTATGGCACATTCACTTCACTTTAGACCTGTGCTTCTCCCATTACCCCTACCGAAATGTCGCTTCTTCTAATTTCTACTTTCCCTCCAAGATTTTGTTGCAAACTCAGCTCCCTCTTGATGCTAATCTCTGGTTTATCCCTAAGCTGCCCCAAGAGCAATTGATTCCATAGCAATTGTTGTATCATTTGCCTCGATAAAATGCCTCCATCATAACCTATTTGTTTACTTGGTATTCTCACCCTTTAGAGCTTTAGAGC
Source organism: Dinomys branickii (assembly GCA_004027595.1). NCBI lineage: Eukaryota > Metazoa > Chordata > Mammalia > Rodentia > Dinomyidae > Dinomys > Dinomys branickii. The sequence goes on along the minus strand of PVLD010022123.1, from coordinate 5,132 downwards.
AGAGACAACATGTATTTTACCATGCTTGGTATCAGAATGAGCGTACCTAGGCCTGATAAATATCTTAGAGGTCAATTAGCCCATTTCTTTTATAAAGGCCCTGTCTGTAGGAGCCGACTAAGTCGCTTCCTTTGTCTTTTGATTTTGCTATCTCAGAAAGCAGATTTCTTTCTGAGAAACAAACCTGAAGTTCTAACACTGAAGGGGCTGAATAAAAGGCCGCTCACATCTCCAGTGAGACTGCCAGGTTAGACAAAGCTCTGAGTCTCTAAAGGTGGTACTGGCTCGATCACAACCACTGTCCCAGTTGTAGCGGTTTTGTTCTTAAAGTCTAGTCGCAGAGACCACAGAGCTTTGTGTGCTTGTGTCCTGAAATGTGTCAAGGTATCTTGGCTTATCTATATGCTCTTTTTGTTTCGTCCATTACAAAGCTACCAGAAGCCTCAGGCAGGGGCAGTGGCTGTTCACTCTTGGTGCAACACATCCCAGTTGTTTCTTCTCTTCTGAACACAAGTCCTTCCTGCCAGACTTGCCTTCACCTTGTTACAAATAAGTCTCGTGGATGGGCCCTGCCCTGGGAACAATCAGCATGCTGGTGATTGCTTTGAAAGCAGTATTATACTATACAGTATCTCATTAGAACACCTTTTCTGGGAGCTAGAGGTTTCTTCCCAATCCAAATGGAGATTGTGGTGTTCATTATGTGTTCAGAAGTGCTGCTACTCTGCATGGTAAAATGGCCTGAGGAGAGAGAATCTTTTGACCTTTGTAATTGCTACAATATTATGGAGGATTCTTTCTCCATTTGAACAGAGCAATAAATATTGCAGAGCTGCACTTTTCTCCTAAAATGCAATTAAAATACGTTGAAAAAAAACTTTAGAAGACATTTCAGTGGTGCCACCCTGTCCACCCTCTGGGAGGGGGCGCATGTGGGGGCTTCTGCTGCAGGTGGTGAGACTGGTCTATTTGGGAGGATTTCCAGAAACTGGCTGGGGGCCTGGAGTTGCAGAATTAGCTTACCCAGTGCTCTAGCTCTGGATTTCAGACTCATTAAGACTGTCTTGTCAGGGTAGGTATGTGATCAGTTTCTAGACTGCAAACTAAGCCCAATAAATTGCTGAACTCGGCTTTAAAAAGTTAATTACCAAATCTGGTGCATGTTGTGCAGAAAAAGGATGGAAACTACAAATTAATGTGTAGAGCAGCAGTTTCGTTTTTAAATTAACTTCAAAAATATAAATACACCACTACCACTGCTTGCTCCTGGACACAGCCTTGATTAGCCACTGAGTTACTATTTCATTTCTATTTTTTGGCCAGTTTTCTGGTTCTAGTATCCTACAGGTGCCTGTGAAGATGTGCTTCAAAGCAGGTGTGAGAGGCTTTTCTAGAAGCAGTAAAAACTTCCACATTTAAGCTAAGTGCCATGATCTTTTCAGCACAAACGCACATTGAGTCCCCACTTTGTAAGTTTTCCTAACAGGTCCCCTTTTATGACAGGTATTCCTCTGTGCATTTTGGAGTTTTTGTCTTGCTAAACTGGTGACATAAAATGTGATTGCTGTAGCATCCACAGCAAGCTAAGTCATGCATCTGTGCCTGGCGTACTGGGAGCCGTGGTGAGACGTAAGGTGACGTGAGCACAGCTCTTCTGCACTGGTAGCATTTTCGAAGGGCATCTGGGAACTGCCCGGTCCCACTTTGTCCCTCTCTCTCATCACGGTCCAGGTCTGGGCAAGCAGAGGAGGAAGTGAGTCCTGATCTATTTGGCTCCAATTCCTTTATCTTTATGTGTTGAACACAAATGTGAGTCCTTTAACCAGGTATATTTGAACAGCGCTAGCTTTATGTTTAAGCATACTTATGAAGGCAAAGCTGGGCCAAAGTTACAGTAGAGATGAACTGTAACAGTAGAAACTTCTTTTCCTGTTCTTGACCTTTGTGGTACCTACTGTTAGTGCCTGGAATAAAAATGAAAGTTTGTATTGGACAGAAGAAACAAGACATACATCATTTGTTCACTTACAAGTTCACAGGCTAGTTAGTGAGGTGCAGTGTTCAAAGCATGGGGTGCAAACATGATGATGCCCCAAGAAAGTGGCACAGGCCCTCCACATTCAGGATTCCAAAGAACAATTTTTAAAAAGCACCATTTACTGGGCATATCCCTACAATTTTTGTCTTTATTCCCAAACAATAAAACAAATCAAATCTTCATGCAGTATTTACGTTGTATTTGGTATTATAAATAATCTAGAGGTGACTTAAAGTACACAGAAGTATTGTGTAGGCTATATAAATATACTACGTGATTTATATTAGGGACTTGATAACCCTCAGGTTTCTGTACCCACAGGAATCCTGGTACCAATTCTGTACATACAGTGAGGGAAAACAGTTTATACCAAATGCTTCATGAACCATGAGGATCGAGTACCTTCTGGATGAGGTAATGTGTAAGCAAAACACATACTAAAGAAATACTCTAAGGGGTTTCACATTCTTAATCCATTGTTTACATTATAGAACATTTTTCAGAAAGCTACTCTGCTACTAATTCTTCCAGAAGAAAAGAACAAGCATTTCTAGAGTATCTCCTGGGAGGCAGGTGCATGCTAGGTTGTCCAGATTGCTATGTGCAATCTTTCTGTGTTGTTAGGTAGATATAGTACACATAAGCATAGTTATACCAATTTAATAGACATAGAAATTGAGGCTGAACAAATGTAGGTCACTTCCCAAAAGCATCATCATTGAAAGGAGCAAACAAAGGCTCCCAATCTAATTATACCCGAAACAAAGCTCTTTCTCCATCCATAGCAGCATGCTATGCAGCTGAAGGACAAGAGCAATAAAGACATGTCTTCTTCACCAGGAAGAAAAAATACAGTAATTTAATCTTCTTCACTCCTGATCTGCCAAGTACTATGTTCATATTTAGATACTTTTAAAAAGGAATCAGTAGCTCACCATGACTTTTATTTGCTTTATTAAAAATTAGAAAAAAAAAGAAAGCCTAGAAAATTACCTGTTACAACCACCTCCTCCTGTCTTCTTCAATTTATCCTAGAAAGACTTTGCAGTTGGCTAATGGTTACGAAATAGCTTCTCTCTTTTTCCTCATTAAAATGAAGGGGAAAAAAATCAACTGATGCACTGCCTCCTTGTTGACTGGTGGCTCATTACAGAGGCTAATAAGAGAAAATACAGTCTCATATACTGATCATTGGAGCTCAGAGAATTTGAGAAGAGCCACCTGCTGAGTAAGTATCCATTTTCACTCTGACTTTGTATGTATTAGTCTGGTCAATTTCCCCAAGCTGGCCTGCTTAGGAAAGTTTTATTAAAACAAATGGAGATGAGACTTAAAGTTAGTAGTGTAAAACAGAAGCTATGCCTGCACTGTGCATACAATCTTTGCCCTTGGCCAGATGCACTGGCCGCTTGGTAGAGGTCTGTAATGGCAACTGCAGTGAAGTCACTAGAATCCTAGGCTTTTCTTTCCTGCACACAGCTGGACTACATTTCCCAGTGACCTCTGCAACCAGCTGCCATCTTGCAGTCTTTCTTTTTCTTAGCTATCTTCAAATCCCAACAATAAAACATGAACAGTTCATACATTTGGTACGAATCAAGAGTTCCCTGTCTGTCTGTCTCTCTCTCTCTGTCTTCCAAATTATTTGGCTCGTGGTAATTTATAAATTAAAATGTAGATTTTTTTACTGAATAATAATTTCTGAATAAGTTCATGGACATCACTGCCTCATACGGCCAAACAAAGTCGCTAGAAAGACTTTCAGTGAGCAAGAAATAGATGTTTATGTGTTACATGCTCAAGATGCCAAGGAATATCTGTTAACCACAGATAACAGTGCTGATTTATCTAGTATATATGCCTTCATAGCTATTTCAGAGGCTCATGATTTTTTAGTTTTAGAAAAAACTTAGAGTAATTATGCCATCACGTTTCAAATTACATGTATTAAAATCCTTAAAAAATATATCAGTCTACATAACTATCTAATTATTGTATATAGGTTTGTTCCTTAACAAAGAGAAATCGACATTTGCGCACAAATTCAATAGGAAGCTTATAGTGTAATAAGTTGCAATAGATGTTCCATGGTCTTAATGAAAATGAAAATGAGACCAAATTGAATACAGATAACTGAAAGATTTATTTAAAAATTATTTACTGTCACATCAAGAAGAACTTCCAAATATAATGGAATTTATAAATAGAGATACACAAGATAGCAACTAAGTAAAATAAATAAGGGAGGAGAAATAGGGTCACTTTACAGTGACCATTACCTTAGTAACATTTAATCAACAGAACAAAATACCAAACATCTCCAAATTAAACAAAGAGAGGTTTATTTTGGCTCACAGTTTATAAAGGTTTCAATCCATAGTCAGCTGGCTCCAAGGTAACGCAACATGGCAGAAGAACATGGTGGGAGAGACACAGTTCATGGCATGGGAGCAGGAAGCAGAAAGTAATCAAGAGAGAAGGGAGGGAGAGACTGGGGGAAGATGGCGACCAGGTGAGCAGCAAGGGAGCGAGCCTCTTTGATAAACACCACCAGCTCGAGACAGACTTGGCGAGCGTGAATGCCGGGACCTCAGCTGGGAAGTTTAAACTGGGCGTATTTCTCTGAGATGCCGGGGGAGATGTGGTACGGCGGACCAGGCTGCCGGGGCGAGACGTGGGAAAGTCCCAGACGCTGGGAGCCGGGGACGAGCCCCGCGGGGAAGAAGCGGGGATCGGTCCAGGCGCAGTGGGAGCGCGGCCGCCTCGGGGCCCCCCCCCCAGCCTCTCGAGCCGGTGCAGCCCCCCGGCGGCTCCCGACAGAGATCGGCTTGTTAGCGGCGGAGACGCCCGGCAATCCCGCGTTTCGCGCGTGTCGGGCGAGCCGCGTGGAGGGCACCGCCGGAAACGGAGAGAGGGATTTGCTGGGCCCTGGCGCCCCGAGAGTACAGACGGCTCGATCCCTCCCGCCCCCCGACCCGGCGCAGTTCTCCGGCGACTCCCGACAGAGAGCGGCTTGTTAGTGGCAGAGACGCCCGGCAATCCCACGTTTCGCGCGTGTCGGGCGAGCCACGTGGGAGAGAGGGATTTGCTGGGT
>PVLD010022122.1:0-29936 GCA_004027595.1 Dinomys branickii | reverse complement strand
GTCTGACTAAAATTGCATGTCTGTATATGGGTCCATACATCTACAATTCGAAGATATCAATGGATAAAGCAACAACTACTGTTGAGACCATATCACCTTGTCTATAGATTAGTTGTGATTGTACTATTTTCTATGATAATGGGTGTCTGTTTGTCAATATGTTTTTGTACTTTTATGTTTCTAAAATAAAAAAAAAAAAAGAATTTCTGAGTCAGAATAATGCATCTGTCTATATAGGAGACATTAGTAAATTATCATTTATAGATGTTCAAATATACAGTCATTTCCCCATTTTCAAATGATTCACAGATGTATCAACTTTGTGTTCTGAGTACGCAAATAATGAATGTGTTAATTGTCTTCCTATGAAATTTGCATTTCTCTTGCAATTAATAATTTCCTTTTCTAATGGCTATGACACCTTCCCAAATAAACAGAGATCATCTTGAATTTCAGAATCTTTTTCCCCATTTTCCTTTCACCTCCCCCATCACCTTGCCCTCAGTTCTCTACACGAGAGCTCCCCAAGTTGTGCTACGAGTGCACGGAATCCAGTCCATACTTTAATAGGTATTACCAGCATTGACACTTCATGCTTGACACCCTTCTCAGCTTCCAAGGTGGCCTCATTAGATAAAGAACAAAAATGTCTTTCCCCTACCCTTCTGTGCCATTGATATTTAATGAGGAGCATTTAGGCGAAGGATAAATATAAAAAGCTTCACGTGTCAATAGAATAAAAGGATGTATGCAAATGAACTTCTTGACAAGATGTAGGATGACGCAGAGCTCCTTTGGATAGGAATTCTTCATTTGTGAAGCATGTTTTGCCTCAGGGGAGAAAAACAAGATTTGACTCTGTTTTTTGCCCTAAATTAAATTAAATTAAATGGTCATGTGTTTCCCAAGAGGAGACAAACTTCAGATTGTGAGAGAATGAGGGGTTACTCCAAAACAAGTAACTTTTCAGTAAATTGGAACTGTCTCTGAGGAGACTTGGGGGAGGAGTGAACTGATATACTGTTCTGATGAGTGATATTGTTCAAACCCATTCCAGCCATCATGGCGTATTCACGGCGGGCAGTTGACTGTGATGTTCACTAAGAAGAGTGTTACAGCGGTAAGCGTTGCTGAGATGTGCTAGAATATTTTTCATCAATCTTCACTACCACCTGGAAACTAAACAATAGGTTGGGGAGGATATTCATTTTTAATCATAAAATGACTTGAGTTTTTTTCTGAATTTTTTAGTCACTACTGTTTTGTATTTTACTAAATGAATTAGATCAAGTTCTGCTGACATGCAGGCATTTTTGACACCCAACTATGTATCACAACTTTGCATATTCACAAAAATGTACAGAATATTTAGTAACGGACTAGCCCTGGGGTTTTAAGTACACAACCACAGGAAGAAGTAAAGAGAGCTTCCAGAAACTACAGAAACCAAATAAAAGAAGAACAAAGGGACTTCTTAACTACATAAGACACAGGTGTGGTTTCCTGAAGGCGATAAATAAAATAGTCATCTTTCCTCACTAACCCTAAATACTCACCTCCTTGTTTGCATCCCTCACCTTGCCAATGACTAAGAGGTGAGTTCACATTCCACTTTCTGCACTTACTGTGCAGCCTTGCGCCGGTCATTTCACTCTGTAAGCCTTGTTTTGCCATCTTGTGGTGTGAGCATGAACAGGGAAAGTTCCTCACAGATTTGTTACAGAATTTAAAGTTATACATGTAAAGTAGAAAACACATAATATGTATGCTAAAGATTTCAAAGTTCAGAAGCATCACCTGAAATCTCCACTCCTTACTGCCTCTTATTATTCATTTAGGTTTTCATTTTCCTATAATTTCTATTAATTTATCTTCCCTGGACTCCTGTTTCCTACACTCTACTTTGGCTCATACAAGGAGCCTGTAGTCTCTTCCCCTTTCTCCACTCTGTCCTCTACAATCCAGATTCTTCTTCTTTAACTTCTGCTTGAGAATGGTACCGTGCTGGCCTCCATTCCCTATGGAAAAGTGAAGCCCCAGAGCAATAAATATTCATCATCACTGGGGCTTGCCTACCCTTGCTTTATGTGGTCTTTGTTCAGGCCCTCTGAACTTCTACTGTGTTTCCCAACAGTCTATGTCCTCCTTCTAACAGATCTTCTTCAATAATTTACATTCTTTGTTGCCCACATAGCAGAATCTTTAAAATCCACCACAGGCAAGGTATGGTGGGGCACACTGTAAACCCAGTTACTCAGGGGCCTGAGACAAACTCAAGGCCAACAATTTCACAAGACCACTTTAAAAGAAAATAGATAAATAAAAATAACTGAGGATGAAACATAGTGGTAGGGCACCACTAGGATCAATCTCTAGTAGAACAAACAAAGAAACAAACAAACTTACCACAAAAACAAACTCTGGTCACCTAACCTTACATTTCCATTCCTACACCTTTTTCTAATCCCTTCATAATTATAATATTTTCCACATATTTCCTTTGAATATATTTATTTACTGTCATTCTTCCTTTTTGCATGATATTAAATTTCACTGAAAGCAGAGGATGGATTTTATTTTTCCTAGAGACAAGATTTTATTTGCATTGGGCTATGTTGTGGAGCATGGCTAAGAGGAATTGCTGCATCAGAGTGCCTGAATTTGTTCCAAGTCTACATGTTAATCTTTGCATTTAACAAGTCCATTGCCTCCAGCTGTTTCCGTAATCTCTTTCATTAATATATGTATTCAAAAAATAAATGAGTGAATACTTTATTTTCAAAATGTGAAAAAATGTATTCATTCAGCTAGAGAACACTAGTAGGTATTCTTCTTGGGCCTGGGACAGATGAGCTGAGAGGGGAGTGCACACTCAGCTAAATGTGCTGCCATCATCTAGAAATGCTTAGTAAGTTTTTAATGAGGGGCCAGATTTTCATTTTTTGCTAGACTCATAAATTATACAGCTGGTAAAGATACACGTGGTCTCAGCTCTTAGAGCAACCAGAATATAAATAAACTAATAAAAGAAAAAATAAACAACAGTGATAAATGCTATGGATACCTAGATAGCATTTTAAAATTTGATGGCTAAGGGAAGCTTCCTAAGATTACTCCTTTGGCCAGGATATAACTCAGGGGAACAAGTACTTGCCTGGCAAGCCTGAGGTCATGAGTTCAATTTCTGGTACCAACTTAAAAGAAAAAAAAAAGGTCAAAGTTTACCCTTTTAGTCAGTTTTCCCATTGCTAGAACAAAATATCCAAAACTCATGACTTAAATGAGAATTTTACTTTGAGTCACAGTTTCATGTGGGTCAGTGCATGGGTTGAACCACAGCGCGAGGGCACAAACATCAAGGGTATGGCAGAGAAAAGGTGCTCACTTCGTGGTGACCAGAAATGGAGAGAATGAGAAAGAGGGAAGTCAGGGGCAAAATTTCACCCTCCAGGTCACACCCCCAGGGCCCATCCCCTCTAACTAGGGCCCTATCACCTAACATCATACACGGCTATGAACACATCAACAGAGTAATTTACTTCTGATGTAGCTTGGCCACGATCCATCCAATCATCTTCCAACAAACCACTTTGAGGACATAAGAGACTGGGGGAGTATATTTAAATCATAACATTAAACAAAAACAAGCAAACTAATAAGTGAGAATGGAAAATATTAGACCTAAATGAGTGCTATGGAATATCTAGGTGACACCTAGAAATTTGATGATCAGGGAAAGCCTCTCAAAGTTAGGATTAGCAGTGATATTTCTTTGATAAAATTTACCATGTAAATGATGGAGAAGCACATGCTCACTTAGAGGAGACAAAAAGTACAAATATGTTAAAGCAGAGACGCAATTGGAGGGCTTAAGAAATATTGTTCTTAGGCAAGACAGAGCCGGGTAAAAGTGATTAGGTCTAAAGAATTGCTTTGGGCCCGATCATCAAAGCTAGGATAAAGTGTTTGCATTTTTCTCTAAATGTGATAGAAAGATATTACAGGATTTAGTGTAAGGGTGTTGAATTTGATTTACATTTCAGAATATCCCTCTTTTAAATTATAGTGAGGCAGCTATGGAGGGAAGCACATCAGAGAGAACACCATGGAATAGGTCTAGACAAGCTGAGATGGGAGGTTGGAACTGCAGAGAAGCAAAAACAGGGAAGACATAGGTGAGAGATAAGAGTACATTGGACTACCGATGGATTGGGTGGGAAAAGTGAGGGCAACAGCCTAATCAAGGATAATACCTCTACCTTTAATAGCATTATCATTTATTGAAAGAAAGATGAAGGAAAAAATTAATTTTCTAGGTAGAGACTACGTATTCTCTAGATATCAATGTGGGGGAAGCAACAGGGAAGTGGGTATCATTATGTTCCAAAACAAGGATGAGCTCTTATGTGATTATCATGCTTATTTAAGTGAGACCACGAATGTGAAAAACTCAGCCTTGTATTTGCCACGTAGAAATCCTCAGCATATGTTCATTCTTTAAAATTTGTGAGATGCATAGCCAGATGTCATTGTAGGTCATATTATAAAGATTTTACAGTAGAAAGAGCAGCAGTTCCAGAAGGTGGAAGGGTAGTTGAACTAAACAAAGATTTTTAAGTAAGAGAAAGGATAGGAAGTAGGATTGATGCTTTTCTTCAAAACCAATTTTGTGCTCATTAATTGCTCCAGACTTCTGTGGCAGTTTTTAACTCTCTCCAAACTGAGGAGTGGAGGTCTCTGAGACAGTGAAAAATAATGGACATGCAACAAAGAGGAATTATACATCATAGCGTATGAGAGAAGAAGCTATTTACAAGTATTACTTCAAATATTCTTCAATTGACATCTAATTCAAAGTCTCAGTGCTCCTCCTTATTACTGAAATCTGTTCTTCCTTTAAGCATGGAGATCACACTTAATAGGTAACATCTCTGTTTTAAAATCCTTCTGATATTCTGTATGTGTAAAGCTGTTCCTTCCTCCAACAGGGAGTTCCTGGCTCTAGAAATAGCTGTTTTCACCTGTCAGTGGTTAGATTATGTGCCCCGGAATGGTCACACGGGCCCAGGTGTGCTGGTTAGTCCCTGAGGTCTAAATTATTATGAAGCTTCCTTATTCCCCTTAAGATGTAAAAATATAACATGAAGAATTTTAATTATTGGAATTCTAAATTATAGAAATCATGTATTATAGTACTATGTAGAAGTATAGAGAATTCTGGGTTATATTAAAATACACATATGTTTTAAATATATCTTTAAATGTCATCTAAATATTGAAGTAATAAGCCAGTTCCCGTGTCATAGCCTTGTTGATGGTTAATATGGTAATATAAAACACAGGGAATACAAAACTCGGAGCCAGGAAATCTCCTTTGGATGTGCAGTTCTTATTGCCACAGATTTGTTCGTAAAGGCCTGAATCGTTTAGGGTCTATAAAATGGGTGGAAAACCACATGGTTTGACATTTGTTCCTCTAAAGTGAATATGAATTAAAGGGAAAAAAAAGAAAAGAAGGAAACCAGTGATTATAAATGCAATTTGCGCAGAGTCTAAGATATTGGAAAGGATTTTTATGAACAACATTTCTACCATCCTGAGATCTCAGAGTGTCCCCAAATTCGTCCTCTGCTGGCTATAATCTCCCCAAAGACTTTTCTGTGCTATACACTTGCCAGGATCCTTTGCATTGTCTCCATTCTATTGCTCTGCATAGGAAACTAAAAAAATATATCTCACAGATTTGTGTTATGTTAAATGATCGTTTAAATGCTCAGATCAGAACCCCTGGAATTTTCCATCTGCCTTTCGTCTGCCGGGCTGGTTGTGGAAGGGCACTGCTGAGAACCTCCCTGCAGGTTGGCTATGCCGGTGGGTGTAATTGAAAATCTGCAGCTAACTCTCAGAGAAACAGGGTAAAGGGATAGTTAATAAGGGACAAAAATAGAGATAAAAAAGATATAAACACATATCACAGTTTGATCTCAATATCATTTTTTAAGTAATACATTTGCACAAGATCAGCATCTCTGAGGTTTCTTGCAAGGGACAGGATATTCTTATAAGTTGCAGAAAAGCTGATCTAATTTTTTTTAAAGAAAGGGGTAGAGGAGGCACATTGCCAATTAGATTAGGGGTGAGGACTGGGGATGGGAGGGTGGAGATGGATGGGTGTAATGTCAAAAATTCATGCTGATAACTGAGGGTGAAAAGGTGTTTTAGGCCTGGCAAAGGGAAGGCATGGCAAATGTAGGAGGCAAAGCCAATCACACACTTGCTTTTTGTTTTCACTTGCAAAAAGAGCCCCCAAACATGGAGATCGTTATATAGAATGTCCAAAGCAAATTAAGGAAAATAATTATTGTAGCTGATGAAGCAGAAACCCTATTAGAGCTAAATACTACTTCACAGTACTCAGTGGTGGAGGTTCAGAAGGAAATGCATTTTTCAGCATCTTTAGTGTAGTATATTAAATTAAGTTTTTAACCACTTTTCTCCTCCCTTTTATTTTCCCTTCCACCCTCCTCCCCCTGTGCGTTCTCCAGGCAGGTAGAGTAGGGTTGGACATCTATAGAGTATTCCACATGGAAGGAACGCCTGGAAGACAACTCTATTTCCCAACTCCTTTTACTCAGAGATGAAAAGTAAATAAAACCTAGAAGGGTAATTAACGGTGGAGGGCTGGGGCTAAAGTGTTGGGAGTGACCTGTCACTGCAGAAAATGGAGCAGAGAAGAGGCTTTTGAAAAGCAGGAGGAATTCTTAAGCTTGCCTGGACTCATTTCACTTAAAGGGAACTCTTGTAGCCTGAAAAATATTTCCTGTACCCACTTGTTTCCATCCTTTGTGAAAAAGCTGGTCTACAAAGGGGGAGAATTTGATATGAAATGTCTGAGGTTCAGATCTTTCTTCACTGGAACAGCGCTACTTTTTGATATTTTTATTATATTTTTCTACATTGTCCTTAGAGTCAGTATACCCACACACTGTATAGTTATTTAATGAGATTAAAAGTTCATCATCTATAAGGGAATTGAATCTTATGTGGCATTCATATCCCATGATTCTCCAGCAAAACTTGCTATTACCAACCAAAGAGCACATCCGTATTAGATAAATGGTGTGGTGCTTAATTTGGGTCAATTTGATTGGCCTGGGAGTAGCTGAGGGAATTAACGAGGTGCACTGCTGCACATGTCCGGCTGTGAGGTGGAAGCCTGATTCTGAGAGTTCATCATGGTCCCCGGCCCCTTCTCCCCTGGTGCTACTCCGCTGCTCTGCTTCATTGCCGTGACTATCTAAGCATCCCTGGGGCACCATGACTCTCTTTCACGATGTTCCTGACTTGGATCCAGCTATGCATAGGCTGAACCTTCTGAAACCCAGAGTCCAAAGATCTTCACCCTTTGCCATCGTGGATGTTGTCTTGTGTCTCGGTGCCAAGGACACTAACACTCATAAGCAGAGAGAAGCAAATAAGTTTGTTATTTTCAAACTTGCCCCACCCCCACAATGGCAGAAAGGAAATCCTTTGCATGCTGTAGGATTACTCATTCCCAGGTCTACAAAAGTCAGAGATCAATAATCTAGGCTGTCTTTAATGGCTCCGTTCTGCCTCCTTTGCGTTCAGAAAAGAACTTAGGTCCCCGACAGGCCCTCACCGTTTCTGAGGTCCTGTCACATCGCTAGCACGTCATCCTTGCCAGCTGTAGGCATACGGGTATGTGGACAGAAACAATGATACCTCATTTCAGGTTCTCATTTCAGAGTCTTTATCAAAGCTTTGCACTTGGTGAGAACTCTGTCTCTAATTTTTTTATCAAAATAGGTTGCTGATTAGCTAATATCACAAAGACTGAAGTACATGTTTATCAATACACCTCAACTCTACAAGGCCCTTCAAATAATCTGTTAAATGAAGTTTTGCCACCGCCCCCAGTGCCTTCCAGCCAAGTTCAGAGGAATACAGAATAACTTTCAGCCTGTTGACTTCAACGCCCATTTCCTCTTTGCCACTTAAGTGGAACATCACGAAAAAAATATGAGGCTAACAGCAATCACCAGAACAGATCAAAGTAAAATTCTCCTGAATTCTAATAATTTCTACTGCTGAGGTTTATTCTGTGCTAATCAGTTTGCTAAGTACTTTTCGAGCATCAACATATTCATTTTTAACTCTGTGAGACACTTACTGCTGTTATCCTCATATTACATTTGAAATAAAGAAGCAAAGGATGTTAGATAACTTATCTGAGGTCACAGGGGTCAGGAGCTTCCCAGCTGAAATTCCATGAGACACTTTGGCTCCGGTCCCCAGGTCTTCGATTCATACTCCATACATCGTCTTGACAATAATTTGTTTCAAGGATCAAAACCGAATCATGTGAAGAATTGCTGTTGTAATATATATTTCCCAACATGCTATTAAGAATTTTGAGAATGTTTAAAAAAGTAAAGAGCTCACCGTGCTTGGCCATCCTAGGCTCTCATTCCGTCCTCACCTGGCTCCTAGCTGAGAAACTTCGATGCTGTCCTCCCCACTACCGGAGAGAAAACAGCATCCCCGCTTACCTCCTGAGGACGGGTGTAGGTGTTTTCAGGAGTGGCACAGTCCCCCTCCCTGTCCTCTGCAGTGAGCCAGAAGCACCGACTATGGAAAGAGTTCCAATTTCTTTGTGCTGTGGTGTTTAAAATGCAACATTCCTGTCTGGGAGAGAAATGACTTCAAGAGCCTTAATGCAAAGCCCTGCTTTACTCTTCAAGCAGCTGTGAGCCTGGAAGACCCTGTAGGCAGAGAAGGGACTTACATGGGCCATGATGATACATATTCAGCAGCAAAGAAGACTCAATTCTGCACCTTGTGGGTTGTAGCTCCTAGACTGTGAGTGACCAATAAAGAACTTTGTTACTGATGTGGAGTTCACTCCTGGCATGCTCTGTACCAATGCATATGCAATATATTATTAGTGCCCTTGATGACAGGCCTGATCAGGTGTGTTTCAGTTCAAAGTCTGATTATCTTTTCATTTGTGTACCTTTATAACTGGAACACCGTTGATCAGATTCTGCTTTAAACAAAAAAGCAAAGTAGCAGCATTTTTCAGAAACAATACATTTTTCAGCAGACAGTAGAACTTCAGTGTGTGGAGTTAATGTCATAATAGAAGGTGTTGTGGTAACACAGCAGAGACCAACATAGTCTTGGAGTCTGCATTGTTAAAAAGCACAACAGCAGACAAGGAAGAGAGGGGAATTATCTTTGCATATTATTAGAGAGCTTGTATTTATATGGATTTCTTTCCAAAAGCTGACTCCAATCATCATCCCAGAACCGATGTGGAGGTTTTAAGTGCAAATCTCCATTTAATATTTGAGTCTGTGTCTTGCCATAAAAAGACTGAATTGCATTAGAGGACTTGGACTAGAACTGGGTAGACATAGAAACCTAATACCACAGCAAATAAATCTGGCAGTACAATTTAAAGCTGAAAAGAAAGAAAGATAAATGATGTCATAAAAGATTCACAGGGGCGTTTTTAACTGAACTGCTAAATATTTCAAAAGAGGATAGCCAAGGCCATTTTATATTAGAAACCCAAATGAGTGGTTGTCTCCATTTATTAAATTTAGTTCACCCAGTGTTTATCAAGTCTATTTTCTCTGAAATGTACGGTACTAGGCACCGGAGTACTGGAATGTTTCAGTAGTCAAGGAGACTGCTGCAGAGTAGGGGAGAGGGTAAGTAATGAGTTAGGAAGGGAATATGCTGCTGAGCTATCTCAGATTATTCCTACAAGTCAATTTTAAGGAAGAAGCCTACAGGTGTTACCTCCCACTAAGTCCTTATTCCTTTTGTTAAATGAGCCAGCAACCTTCAGTGCAACCAGGCAGAATATTCCAAAGATATTTGTATATTGCACATCACAAAGAGATCTGTGACTTATTTACAATTAAGATTTTTTTTTTTTACATTGGGTAGAAGCTAAGCCATTGGAAAGTATACAGACCAGGGTATCAGTAGAAGACTAATGAAAAAAGGTAGAACTGCAAGGATAACTTCTAGAGGACTGACACGTCATAGCTGGACAGGATCTCGATCTGTCACTATATGAACCGTCACTCATATCCATAGACAGCAGATCCCTCCA
The DNA here is from genome assembly GCA_004027595.1 of Dinomys branickii. Classification (NCBI taxonomy): domain Eukaryota; kingdom Metazoa; phylum Chordata; class Mammalia; order Rodentia; family Dinomyidae; genus Dinomys; species Dinomys branickii. The sequence goes on along the minus strand of PVLD010022122.1, from coordinate 19,789 downwards.
TGAATATAAATACTCCGTTTGGACCTCAAAGACAGGATGGGAGAAGGGCAGGAAATGATAATACTCAGAGACATTCTTAGCTTTAAAGGGAATGGCAATGGAAAAATAAGGTTCTTAAGCCCCCTCACAGAACTTGCTGACTGAGGAGTGGGTTGATATGCTCAAGGCTGCTGTTAATGAATGGCAAAAATAACACATGCCAGAGGATTCTAAATTCACAGTGGGATTTTTTTAATTAAACATTTAAAAACTTTTAAACACTGAAAGACAGATTTAATGAAACTAGATGTAGATGAAACCTTTGAGAGACAAAGTTTGAGGTACATGTGAGGATCTGGTCTGGGCTGGATAAATAACTGATTAATATGACAAACACGAAATACCCTTTGCTTATTGTCCAGCCACTACCTCCATGACTTCTGGGCCACCCGACTATCAGGTGTATCTACACTAGTGGTCTTTGAGTGTGGTTGAAAGAAGCAGCCATTTAAGTAGTGGATGCTCTTCTGGGAGGGGCAGGGGGACTCCCCTTGCCTAAGGTTAGCAGTCCTTCCCTATCACTAACAGGATGTTCTCAAGTGTTAAAGAGGAACGCCAATGTGCTTAGGAAGCAATATTTATTTTGTTTTGCTTTCTTTTTTTTTTTTTTTTGAGTTTTAAAATTAGCTCTAGATAGTCCGTTATCCATTAGCATATAAGTAAATGGGAGTGCAGGCCACATGCAGGAGCTGAGGGAAGCCAGGCTGGGGGGAAAAGTATAAAATGACGTCAAGAAGGCTTTGAGGTTACCCCGGGGCCGTTTTAGCTTGGAACTTCATAGTAGGAGAGATAGGCTGAAAGAAGCAACAGGATATTGAACCCATGCTTCACCTATGTTCTAAAAGTTATGCTCAGAACTCCCCATGCTATGAATTTCTGTAGATATTTATTTTAAATAAGTACTTTTCTCCTTGTCAGTACTTCACCCTATCATCTGGTTTTGTTCAGGCTGTGAAAACATGTGTCTTCCTATTTCCACAGAAATTTCCACTAGATTTGTATTTATTTTGATTTTGTGTTTTGACAACTACAGCAAAAATAAAGACCAGGGAGAAGAGAAGGCAACATGAGGTGTGATAATTGCTGAATATGTACATAAGGAAGAATAAAATCCTGGCTCACTCACAGGATAAGCTAGGCCCCACTGAGTTCTCTTTTGCATATGATCTGATCTTTTACTTCACTATTGTCCCTGAAGCAGAAACCTATGCTGAGAAAGGTGTGATAAACAATATAGTGGGTGGATATTCTTATTGCCACTTAGCTACTCAACATAATTCTTAAATTTGTAATCATGTGGCCTGCGGTAATTTGCTGATCCACTTGTAAGGACTGTAAGTTATATCACAATTCAAAACTCTGGGTGACACCATTCCCAGTATACCAGAATAGCGAGAATGGTGCACGGAAGTCTTGTAATGTCTTATATTGGCCAAGATGATGGTGACGGTGGTGGTGAAGATGATGATGATGATAAAATCAGTGATGCTTACGAGATTCTCCAGATTGAATCATGGAAGTAAAATTTTGCATCAGTTACTTTTAGCATAAAATTTTGAAAGTGAAAATTATGATCACTAATTACCAAGAGAGGGGCTGGGGATATAGCTCAGTGGAATAAGCGCCTGCCTAGCAAGTGTAGGGTCCTGAGTTCAATCCCCAGTACCGCCAAAAAAAAAAAAAAAAAAAAAAAAACCAAGAGAATTTGATTCACTGAATTTCTCATAATCTTACAGAAAACAGCAGACAGGCATCCTTTGATTGTCTGCGCTCCATTGATGATGAAAAGACTCAATGTCCTGGAAAAGATAGCTAACGAAGTAGTTTTGTAATATCTACAGAGTCCTCCTGCATCAACTAGTGTCTTTACCGGTACCTTCCAGATCATATTTTTTAAAATGCCGATGGGCTGGGAGAAGCACTGCACTTACAATCATTTTCTGTTATCTAATGGAGCTTTATTTTCAAGTAGATTAATGTCTAAGAGATCTTGATTATTTCTTTTTTTATTCCATGTTGTTACTTTGTTATCTTTAAAGAAGTTATAGAAGATTACAATAATAAGAGAGAAAAATGTTAAAACTACATATGACTCCATCATTTTCCACAATAAATTGACCTTTAAAAATCTCAACTAGTGTATTTATGTTTGTTTGCTTTCCATACACAGTGCAAGAAAGTTTTGCATAGATTCACCTTTATGTTGCTGTGGAAGTAAGGGCAAGTATCCACTGACCAATTTTGGCACTTTGAATATCATGAGACAAAGTCTATCAAGAAATTTTTCCCTTAAGCCATAACATTTAAGATACTGAAAGAACTGGTTTCATGTTATATCTAGAATGATTAGTACTGGAAATTCCTAACTAATGTAGGGGTTGGTCTGCCATGAGAACAGCCCTTGTGTTCGCAGCATTCCTTCGAAACCAAGAACTTCAGCAACAGTAAGGATGCAACATCCAAGTAAAGCTCTTAAGTCCGGTCAAGCCAGTAGTTAATGACTTTAAATTTTATGTAGTGATGAGAACATGGCAGATATGCAGAATCTCCACACAAAAGTTCATTTATTTACCCCCCAAAAGACACAGGATCTAGAAACTCATAAGGCACCATAAGCAACATGGGGATGTAACTGAGCAGTTTAGCAAAACTCTTTTGTGAATGGGGTTTACTTCTCTGTTTTCACCCAGGTGTCCCAGGGAACCTAAAAGCACCAAAGAGAGAGGAAGGGTTTTCATTACTCCTGTGCAGTTCAGGGCATAGTAGTATTTCTGAAGCAAAAATCAATGTCGGAAAACGTACAAGTAATAGAGGGGGTGGGCATCCTTACTGCCACTCACTTAATTCTTGTTTTTATTTTAAAGAAAAAATTCTTAGATTTGTAGTCACATGGTCTGCAGTACTTTACTGACCCATTTTTAAGTACTCTAAGCTATACACAATGCAAATCTCTGGGTGACATCATTCCCACTAAGACCAGCACAGACAGTCCAGCCCTAATCTCTTTCCCTCATGCATTGTAGGAACTCTGGGCTCTCCATTATTCACTGCAAAGAGACATTACATTTTTAAAAATTAGTTTTGATAATATAAATGTGACGATATGGAGGAAGAAAACAAGGTGTTTTTGATCAAACATATGATTTTAAGAAAAAGGATAAGGGAAAACTCAGTTCTAGTAATCCTCTATTGGAAGTCTTTAAAATAAAACTTATGCTGAATGGAATCCTTCATTAAAGTTCCCAAGGAACTGAGAAGTAAAAATGTGGATAGCTAAAGTTTGTATCTGGTAATCTGAGCAATTTACATGATGACAACAATTTGCAGCATAACAGCCAATGGTGAATTCTTACCATCCTGCCTAGGGCCACTACATTTTGTCTGTAATGTTCTTTTAAATTATTATTTTCTTATTCTCTTTAATGATTTGATCAATCTTCTATTCTTACATCTGGTAATCTGAGCAACTTCATTGAAGATAACAATATGTAATATAACAACCACTGTTAATCCCTATTATTTGGTTTGAAACCCTGTATCATTTTGAGTGTCTTTGCTTTGTGTTGTTTGTATTTTGCTATTGTTCTTTTTTTGTACTATTTTCTTTAAAATAAAAAAAGGACAATATCTTTGTCTTTCTCAGAAGGATGAGGGTCCTCCCCTGAGAGATATCCATCCCTAGTTCCTCTAATGTAGAAGATATTAGAGTTTATAATATTTAAACCTCTCCTTCCTGCACATTAATTTTTTTTCTAGTTGCATTTATGAATTTCATGGGGTCAAATCAGAGGCTACACATGCAGCCACACAAAGAACAGAAGTAAGGAAGAAAAGGAGAGAAGGAGGTAGGGAGGGAGAGAGGAAGGAGGGAAGGAAGGAAGAAGGAAGAAAGGCAGGAAGGAAGGAAGAGAAGAAGGAAAGAAGAGAGGAAGGAAGAAGGCAACAGGAAAGAAAGGGGTTCCACATTCTCCAGAAACTGACTTCTAGGGCCATGTGCCGGGACCAACTGCTCCCACACCCGAAATTCATGTATGGTGGAATTTACAACAAGGGTTAGACCTCCAGAAGTTCTTATGTTTTTCATAAATTATCTCTAACACAGAATTTGGTGATGTCTATACCTTTTAGATGATGAAGGAAACTTTTTATTTTAGTTTAGTTTATTTTTTTCAACACACTTTGCACTGAAAATACTAGAGGACAAGGAGCCAAGTGTGAAAGACAATTATTAGGGTTGGCATTATGATTCTAGAGGGACTGGTTCAAATATATGAACACGTGTGGCAACAAAAGATTGGCTTCTTTTCATTCTTCTCAAAATGAAAGTGTCGCAGAGTACTTCTTCAAGAATAGATTTCAATTCACTTATCAAATAAGGGGACACAACTTTAAAAAGAACTAAGAGACAAAGAAAAGAGAAGACAGAAAGACAAAGAGAAAGAAGGGAAAGAAGCAAAACTAATCCACAGATACATGTTCAGTTTTGCCTACAAATATTAAGAACTGCTGAGCACTTTCTAAAGTCTCATTTTATTATTATTATTATTAAAACCAGGACACCATAAGCCATGCATTTCAAGTGCAGTAGACAATTTTGATGAGAAAGTCTGCATTTGTTTTGCTTTTTTTCGCTTTTCCATGGTGTGACTTCATGAACAATGATAGGTTGAACGGGCTTAGTAAAATATGCTCTCATACTCAGCAACCTGGCCTTCAGAGCTCAGCATGGAAATGGCCCTGTATCTCACCACCTGCAAACACAATAGAACCTGCCTGCACAGAGGCAGGGGTAGGTGAGAGGGATTATTCCTTTCTTTCCATATCTGTTTGCATAGTGTTGGTTCCATATTTATTCCTGGGATCTTCCAAGCAAGGGTCTGGTGCTCAGTAAATCACTAAGTAGCATTCATTTTTATGGAAATGTGGTAATTCTGCTGAATACCTGGTCATTTCCCCTAGCTGTCACTTCCTCTTTTGACAGAGGCTAAAGCCTCATCAGACAGGGCCCTCACTCAAATTTGGATGGAATTAAATTACTTTGGTCCAGGCAGTTATGTTTTCATGTCTTGAGTGGATGCCATTCCCCAAACTAGCTTAGTAGCGTACAGGCTGAGAGAACGAAATTCTACAGACAGTTTTGTTTTCATATTTTTTCTTTTCTTTTTGCCTCTTTCTGCAGAGTGTAGAGGAATTATAGGAAGAAATCAGAAAAGTAAAGATTTTCATTTTGTTTTCATGTATTTTCCAGGTAATTACCTAGCCTAGCATTTATGATTCTCACCCTGTGGCCACTCGCAGCTTTGTGCAGAGAATGCACCCACTTAATGAATTCTCTCTGGCCCCCAGGCCCACTGTTTCCTGACTAGGTCGATGGGTTTCCTGAGATGGTTGTTACTTTGAAGGGTGGTAATCTTTTCTTTTTCTGCAAAAGCATTTTGGATGTGTACATAGGTTACGATTTGCTCTTCCAAATTTGTAAGTCAAGCAATATCAACATTATGAAAGTCACATCAGGACACTGTAGACTTTTATATCTGTTCCTGGGCTGCAGCATGATGGCAAAGTATAGAACTAAAAATGCCTTGAATGAGGTTTGTCTTTGGAATGAGCCAGGCCTCTCTGGTTAGAAATGTAGGTAGCTCTGAAGGGAAGCTACCACCTGTGGACAGAGAACTGATGGCGATACGTCAGGGTCATCCAAGATATTCTCTCTGCCAAACATATGTCTCACACAGACTGGCTCAGGACCCACTGACCACATTTAGTGAGTCGTTGCTCTCATCTTCAGAAGTAGCACCAATGTCATACCATCAAAAAAGAGAAAAGTGGGTGAGTATTAACTCATCCTATTCTTTAGACTCTGTTTAGGCTGGAAATGAGAAGCTTACAGCTTGAGAAGGCTCTGGTTATGACTTGAATGGTAGGCATGGCAGGCACCGTTCTTCCTCAGTCAACAGTAGCAATGATCTTTTAATATAGATCTCTAGATCATAACAACCATCAGTCCAATAGAGTGATGCATGTGACTATTTATTTTTAAACAGTCCTCAGTTCTTATCTGTTTTGCTACCTTACTGCTGGGCTGGTTGAAACTATAAACCCAATCTTTTGGGATCTATTGACTATATAATCCTGACTTCCTAAGGTTACTACAGCTTTTAGCAGGTTTTAAAGCTTTATGATGGTTTTTGGTTCAGGGGGAATTTGGTTCTTTGAGATTAATTCACAAAAATTACTGAGGAAGCATTCCTGTTCCTGCCTTCATGATCACTTTTTTAGTTTCTGGATCTCATTGAGGAATGCAGGATCTTCCTATTCAATAAGGACATGTGGTATATGAATCTATAGATGTCCTTTTTATCCAATGAAAATAATTATTTCCATGGCATTTACTTTGCCTTCTAAGGATTTTCCCAGCAAATTCAGAAACCTTTTCCCTGGAATCCAGTCATATCCATTCTCTGATCTCTTCATCTTCCTTACTTTCCTATATTTTTTTCTCCTGGAGATTCTTCAACCAAATAAATCATTTCCAGAGGCCTGAGGTTGAGATGTGGTAGGGGGAACTCCACGCTCCTTATTCAGTAATGCTTTGTACTTTCTTTTCTGAACATAGAAACAACTAACTCTCAATGGAATGAAAGAGAAGGTTTCAACCATGACCTTAGCTCATAAGGCGCTGTTGGGTTCAAGAGTGGACATCTCTTGGCAATTCATAGGAGATACCTTCCATCTGAATTACTAGGAGTTCTTGAAAACACAAGAGAATTTTGTCTTCCTGGCAGCTGTGTCCACACACACCAGACACCTTTGGTTTTGACCCATTCTCTCCTCTAATTGAACGTACGCATCATATATAAAATAATGCGATCTTACTCCTTGCCTATTTCTTGGCAAGAACTGTGAAATCGAGAGGAATTTAGTTATGGAAAAGTGTCTGGTAGTTCAGGAATAAAGAAGGTCATGGGGGAAAAAAAAGGGCCACATTTTCAGTTAAGAAATGCTTTTCTATTCAGTGAAACAGCAAACTATAACCTGAGCTTAGAAAAAGAATGTTCTGAAAAAATGACAATGACAGCTCCAACTTTAATTCACTCCTCTGACTTTGGCAATCAAGTGACAAATGAAATCAGTGACTGTCCTCGAATAGCTATTACTTTGGTAGTTTAGAATGTGATAATCCACATAACAGAAATATGAATGACTGAAGAAAGTGATCCTTTTCAACTAATTGCTAATTTATTTACTGCATCTTTTATTTTTCTATGAAACTCTTGATGTGAGGATTCTAGCAAATAGAAGTGACCCCCAAAGTAGGCAGGTAACAGCTATAGCATGGTTACATATACACAATGCTGAACCCTGGAACCGGGAACCTTGAGTGTCACGCTTAGTCTAAAAGCCTTCAAATACATTAAACAATGCTAGTCCAGTAGCATTAAACAATGGGTGAGCTGATCAAATGAGTAGATCTGGGCAGCTCTTCTTGCTGTATTTATAGGAATATTAAAATAAGTTAAAAATATGACTATGCACAGCTTCTGCTTTCAGGTACCTTCTTTTGTAAGTAAACATATGTTTCAAGGATCTAAGAGACTATGTGAATTGTCTAAATTTACACTCTTAAAGTGGAGTAGAGCCAGAAGTCAGTGACAAAATGAATGCCCTTCTAACAGCAGCGCCATTTTACACCACCATGCTACCTTCCTTAAGGCCCTTATATTATCTCGCTGAAGAGTGGAAAAATATATACATAAAAAGTGCAGCAATATGGTGAGCTGCCAGAAGAGAAGAAGTGGAAACTCCCTCTAACTCTGGGTGAAAGGAAAAGTTTTATTTGTTTCAAAGGTGGGGACATGGTCAAAATCACATGCATAAGCGCATAAAGTGAGGATGAGGTGAGCAGAGCACTTGGATTTAGAAGAAGGAGATTAAATTAGATTAAGTAAGGTGTTTTGGTAAAAAGGAGAAGGCTGCTTTTGACAGTAACAGAAACATAAGAAATTTTTAAAATTTCCAATCCATGAATAAAATCCTAACGTGCTTCATCACTTCTAGCCTTAAAACCATGACTCGGTGATTCTATCCAATAACGTTACAGTAGGTAAACTGTCCATAACTGTGTAAAGCAAAGGAGCTGTTTGCTGCTGAATATGGATACTTAATTCTATTTAATGTCAATGGGAGGAGAAGTGAGGAAAAGAGAAAAATAGGAGGGATTCTGATTGTGGGAAGCATTTGCCAACGTTTCATGGAATTTTACCGATGAAATTAATTCAAATTGGCTTGGATATGAGCCTTGTCATATGCGTCAAAGACTCTCAGAAGAGTCCAAACCAATAATGATAAACACTACTGTGTCTTGCTGAGAAGAGGTGGTTATTACCGTGCCAAAGGCTACATTTTGAAAGCAGCAGTAATCAGTTAATTGCTCCAGTGTATACCACACTGTGGGATCCCTTTCAGGGATAGTCTGCATAGAATTTCACAACTTGAAGGATTAGAAAACTGGAAGAAAAGTTTGTTTTATTTTATTGGCTGCTTTTTTTTTTGTTTTTGTGTTTGATCCAAAAATAGCTAGTTAGTTTTGGAAATAGCCACCACCCCAGCTAACCAAACCATAAGCGGTAGTCCTGATTACCATTGTCTGGAACCACAAAACAGCTCTCGCTTACAATTGCGTTAGTTTATATGTAATGGCCTAGAACTAGGCAAAATAAAATAGTATGAGTTGTGAATTCTTCTATTGTTTCTATGCCTTTTTCTTCCCATGAAATAGTTTCTATTAGCTGAGAGCTACTAGCATACAAGGCACATTTCCTACTGATTTAACTCCTTATATAATTATAAAGTACCAGTATGTTTATGCATCTTCTTGTTAAAGAATAGTTGAGTTGTTTACACTCTGGAACAATTTCCTGTTTACCCAGACAACACTCACTGGCAGTGTTTGCATCTGCAGTGTTTATCCCAAGATAACTCATGGGCTATAGAAGGCAGCATTCCATCTGTGTTGTCAATGCTTTGAAATTTATATCATGAACAGAACTGGTAATATCCAAATCTTGGAAGCAACATAGATGTCCATGAACAGGGGAGCGGGTAAAGGAAATGAAATATTATACACCATGGAGTACTACTGTGGCATATAGAAAGATGGAATCATTTGTAAGAAAATTGATGAACTTTGAGATGATAATGATAAGTAAAGTAACTCAGGCACAGAGTTTAAATGCTGCATAGTTTCATCATAATATAAATAGAGAGAACTATACAAAATAGGAAGTAGGGGAATAGATCTTTCTCAAAGGGGAAGGGAGTCAAGAAATGCAGGGAGAATGGAAGTGGGAGGGGAGGAAAAGGGGATGAGAAAGGAATGAAGGTGTTTTATGTACATGCACCAACTCCACACAAAGAATGCAAATATTTTTTTTTTTTACTGCAAACACATACTAATAAAAAAAAATACCAACCCTCACGTACATTTATGTTACATTAAAATTGGATAAAATTCTTTTTAGAAATAACTCCAACAGTAGTTTTTATATTTTATTTCACATTAAAAACCAATTGGGTGTACTTAAGCTTCAAAGAGCATGATTACGTAAACCTAAATGAACACTTTCAGTGAGACACACATTTTTCTTGATAAAATAAAATTTAAAAATATGTCTCCTATTCATGATTACAACAGTGCAATTTGTAATAGCTAAATCTTGGAAGTGATAATTTCATCCTCAACAGATGAGAGAAGATAAAGAAAACACATGATTTGTATATAATGGACTACTAATACTTGAAACTTAAAGGTGAAAAGTTTTAGTTTGGTTCATATTTTCAGTGTTCAAACAATGGTAGCTTGACTCCAAGGAAAAATGGCATAGAAGAAAGACTCCTGGAGGAGGAGGGTGCTCACACTATGGTGACCAGGAAACAGGGCATGAAAACAAGAGCTCGGGAAATGCTCCCTTCCAAGTCACACCCCCGTGACTCTTCACTTTAGACCAGTTTCCACTTCCACAAAGGAAACTCTGAGGTGATGTTTTAGACACCATAATATTCTGCCTGGGCTCTTAAAAGGCTCATGTCCATTTTATTATGCAAAGCACATTTCTCTGAGAGTCATCAAAACCTTAACAGTTCCTACATGGCTGAAAGGCCAAGTCCAATGTGTCCTTTGAGAATCAAGGCCAACTCTTAGCCTTGAGTCCTTGTGAAAAATCAGATAGCAAGTTGTATACTTCCAACATACAACGGCATGCAGAACCATCTCCACTTGAAAAGGAAGAAATAAAAGGACAGAATGGAATCAGAACAAAGGAGGGCTAAACCTAGAAGGACAAACATTACATTCTCTGCCTGCGTATTTAGCACACATGGTAAGTTATGATGAGATCTGTGTGAACTCGAAAGGGCCTCAGTGACCTGATACATATAGTACTGATAGCTGCAAGCCTCATGTCCTCTCTTGAGGTGACTCCACTCATTACTTGCAGTTTTCTTCAGCAGACATCCCATGTTCCTGGATTCCTCAAATTCTTGGGATATGCATTATACTTTTAGCTTCAGTGTCTCAGCTTCACGCACTGCTCTCTCAAGGGAACACTGGCTATCCTCTCTGGCTTTCCTCTGAAATCTGGGTAGAAGCTTCCATGAACCCATAACTCTTGCATTCTGCATGTCTATAAAACTAGCACCACAAGGATGATGCCAATGTTTCATGCAAGCTCAAGCAATAGCCAGCCACCCTGAATCATGGCTGCAGAGGACTCTGTTTATACAAATGGCCGAGCTTTGTGAAATGATCCTGGAAAATGAATTACTTTAGGTGGTTCTTCATGAGCAAAGATTTTAGGGGTTCTCTTCTCAAATGAAAACTTCACAAATTTATACCTTTAAGCCTGTAATTGGAGAGATCTTTCTCAACTACCTGAGAAGTCTTCATGCTATCTTTCCTATGTTTGTGATGCAAAGGCCTAGGCTTTTTCAAATTCCAATATCCCCAGTTTTGCAGGTATTTCCTTTCTGATGAAACTTCAAATTTTTCAAGTCTTTTTTGCTCCCGATTTTCTCTACATATCTGGCTTAAAATAGCCAGCAGTACCCATTGCACTGCCTGGATTTGGGGCAGATTTCTTCTACCAGATTAATTGATTTATAATCCTCACTCTAATTTTCCTGGAGAATCTCAGGACATAGAGAAAATGTAAAACAATTTCTTCCAGTGTAACATACATGGCCCCTAGTTCAACTGCCTGTGGAATCTTTGTTCTCAGATGAAATCTCCTGAACCTGGACTTTACTGTTTGTGTTCTTAGTATTCTGGTCTGAATTCAACCAGAATCTCCTATCAAGCTCAAATCACAACATTCTGGGCTGCATTACTGAATTTTCAAATTCCTCTCACAAACATTCCAAAGGCTTACAAACCACATGATCAGGTACAGTTGGAAAAGCAATTCCTCTTCTCTGATTCCAGTTTTGGTACCAGTTCACTTTCTTCTCCCTGGAGAAGAATGCCAAACTCTCACAATTTAAAGGAAAGAAAGCTTATTTGGGCTCACAGCGTCAGTGGATTTAATCCATGAAGAGCTAGCTGAAAGACAGAAGCAGCATGGCACAGGGGCCAGGGCAGAGGAAAGCTCTTCGTATCATGATGGAAAAAAAGCAGACGGAAAGGAGAAGCAGGAAATGCATACACACCTTTCCAAGTCGTACCCTACTGACCTGTCCCTCTCTCCACCTCCAAGTGTGAGATATGAGGGGACAATTTAAATGTAAGCCATAACAGCATTGCTGTACAGGCTGTTGAGTAAACATACATTTCTTTACACGAGGTAGAAACTTGAAATTGAAATCACAATCACAATAGGCATATGCTTAAATTAATGAGAAACTTCATTTTCCAGAGTAGTTATACCATCTGAATTCTCTTAGGGATGTAGGAAGTTCTTCGTAGTGGCTTTATATTCCAGCCAGTGCTTGATATTATTACCAACTTTATTTACATTCATCCTAATAGATAAGTAGCAGTTTCTTATCTTTGGTTAAACATGCATTTATCTAATGGCTGATGAAATTAACTATTTCATATTTTTGTTCTCTATGCACCCTCTTTTAAAACATTTGTGGAAGTATTTTGCTATTTTAAATAAAATTTTCTTAATATTAAAATCTGATCATTGTGACAGTGTCTTTAACAATTTTATAAATTTTGCTACAGTATATCATCATGCAATGTTTATATATGGAAATGAATGAAATTTATATATTCTGAGTACATGTAAATTCCAGATATGCTTGCATATCATTTTTCTCTGTATGGACGTGGTTTCTTTATTCTTCTTTCTTTCATGGAGAAAAAGCAATTTAGTTTGATAAAATGAATATCATTTTTTCTGCTGTGGACTACATTTTGTTGTACAAATATAGAGAAGTAATTACCTAATCAAATATCAGTAAGACTTTCTTCCATGACATTGTCCTGAAGTTTTATAGATTTATGGTGCATATTTAGATCCATGGCTCATATAAGATATGAGGTTTAGACTGAAGCAGACTTGTTTATTTGTGTGTTTATTTTGCTTAAGCATATTTTTTGAGAAAATTATCATTTATCAATTTGTTTCTTCCTTTTGAAAATCAGTTCAACATACTGTTGGGTAGTATTCTTAGAGTATTCTATTACATTGATTTCTCTAATGATCTTTTCATCAATGCCACAATGTTTTGATTTCTGTAACTTTATCATAATTGTTAAATCAAACTGGATGATTCTTTCACTTTTTCCAAAATCATCATGGCTGTTCAATTTTGTTTGCCTTTTTGTGTATATTTTATAATCAGTTTGTCAGCATTTAAAATTTTTTAAAAAATTCTATGATTGTAATGATATTGCATGAGAAATTTATGTCATTTAGGAAAGAATTAAGTTTTGAACCATATCCAGTAATGTGGTATCTCCATTTAGATAAGGCATCTTTGACATCATTATACAGTAGTCATAATTTTTAACATATAAATCCTACACCTGTGGTTTTACATGTATACTTAAGCAGTTTTCTTTTTAAAGTTGTTATTACTAATGTCATTGCTTTCTAATTTGGGTTTCTATTGATTTCTATCAGAGATCATGAACTTTTTGAATGTAGACTATATTATTATTTGGGAATAGACAATTTGTTTCTTCTTTTGTAATATCTATGTCTTTGATTTTGTTTTCTTGTCTCATTTTCCTAGCTAGAAAATTTGGTATGATAAATAAGAGTGATGAGTGGACATCCTTGTTCCTTTTGTAACCTTTTCAAGAAAACTTCTTCCATAAAGTCTTAAGCTACAGCTATGTCTACAAGTTTTGCTCATTTTACCTTCCAGGAGATATTAGCTGTTTCTATTTTAATATTTAGATGTTTTAATCTACTTATATTTTTGTTCGTGCATAGTGAGATATATGGGTCTAGTTTTAATCTTCGATATGTGGAAAGCCATTTTCCTAACACCATTTATTAAAGATGCTATCTTTCTTCCAGTGAAGGTGCTTGGCCATTTTGTCAAAGATAAGCTAGCTGAGTGAACTTGGATCTGTTTTTGCAGCTTCCATTCAGTTTCATTGATCCCTGAGTTGGTATTTTGCCAATACCGTCCTGTTTTTGTCATGGTACTTTGCAAGATGACTTCACAGTGGGGATCAAATGCTCCCTGCCTTGCCTTCATTATCCAGGATTACTTTTGCTATGATAGGTCTCTTCTGGCTCATGTGAAATTTAGGATCATTTTCTCTATTTCTGAGAGGTATATTGTTGGTATTCTGATTGGTATTGCATAAAATCTGTATAATAGTTTTGCAAGTATGGCCATTTTCACTATACTGTGCTCTCCATGAACAGGGGATATTGTTCCAAGTTTTTATGTCCTCTTCAATCACTTTTTTCAGAGTACTACAGTTTTCAGTGCATATGTCTTTCATTTCCTTTGTTCAATTAACTCTTAAGTATTTTCTTTTCTTAACACTATTGTGGTTTCCCTAATTTCTCTCTCAGTGAGTTTGTTATTTGCGTGCAGGAATATTATTTATTTATGAGTGTTGACCCTGAATCTATTATACTGAAGAATCTGTTTATTAATTCTATTAGTATTTTAGTGGAGATTTTGAGGTCTTCTATGTAAAATATCATGTTATCAGCAAACTCCAATTACACAGGAAATATCACAAAGAATGAAAAACTAGGGTCTTATCACATTAAAATGCTTTTGCACAGCAAAAGAAACCACCAGCAGAGTAAAGAGACAACAGATGGAATTGGAAAAAATCTTTAGCAGCTATTCCTCAAACAAAGGAATATTATCTAGAATGTATAAAAATTTCAAAAAGCTCAAGCTGGGCCTGGTGGTGCATGCCTGTAATCTCAGCACTCAGGAGGCTGAGGCAGGAGGAGCATTGTGAGTTGAAGACCAGCCTGAACTATAAAGTGAGCTCAAGGTCAGTCTGAACTGCGTAGTGGGACTTTATCTCAAAAGACAAAAAAAAAAAAAAAAAAGTCAGAGTCCCTAACTTTAAAGATCCAATCCAAAAATGAGCATCTGAAATGAATACTTCTGAGATGAAGAACTCTAAACAGCAAATATATTAAAAAGTTCAACATCACTGGTCATTTAAGAAATACAAATTAAAACAACATTGAGATTCCTTTCCACTCCAGGAAGAATGGATAATTTCAAGAAATCAGCCAATAAAATATGCTAGTGATCCTGTGGAGCAGAAGGAAACCTCTGTTGCTGGGGGTACAAACTGGTTTAACCAGTATGGAAATCGGTATGGAGAAAAACTAAAACTGGAGGTTCCATTTGACCCAGCTATTGCTCTTCTTGGTACCTGCCCCAAAGAATTACAGGCATTGTGCCAGAGCGGTATATGCACACCCGTTTATAGCAGCCCAATTTGTAACAGGTAAATCTTGGAAACAGTCTAGGTACCCATCACCAGATGAACTGTTAAAGAAAGTATGGTTTTATATATACAAATGGTGTACCAATCTGCCATAGAAAAGGATGAACTTGAGATATTTTTAGGTAAATGGACACCCCTTGAAACCATACTTTTAAGTGAAATAAATCAGACCAATAAATTTAAATATCACATTGTTTTTTCTGTGTTAGAAACGGAAAACATAAAAAAGACCAAAATGGATGGAAGATACTGCAAAGTGGGTAGAAAATGTGAAAATAGGAAGGAGAACAACAGAGGGGAGAAGGGATAGGGAAGGAAGGACAAAGAAAAAAAGAGCTTGGAAGATAAAGTGAACGTGGGACTTCTGTGAGTGGGGAAAGGGGAAGAAGAATAATCAAAATGTATTACGTACGGTACAAATTCTCTATGGATCTGATCATTATGTCTATTGAAGTTGTACCAATAAAATAAATTCTGTCATTGAAAGAAAAGGAAGAAAAGAAAAGAGAAAAGAGAAAAGAAAAGAAAAGAGAAAAAAGAAAAGGAAAGGAAAGAAAAAAGGGAAAGAATCATTTTACATGTCAATTGTGGTTTTCTTTGGATGTTCTTGACTATGTTAAGGAATGCCTTTTCAATTTTTAATTTGCTAAGTATCTTTATAATTTATTTAGAGAATGTTGTCAAATGTTTTTCTGCCTCAAATATTATTCTCAAGTGGATTTTCTTTAGTCAGTGAATAGAGTAGATTGGACTAAATGATTTTAAATGTTGGACTATTTTTACATTTTTAAGAAGTCACACATGGCTATGGCATATTACTCTTTGTATATTGTTGGTTTGGTTTACTGGTATTTCATTAAGATTTTTCATGGGTATATATACAAAACAGAAATAAATCTTTCTTTTTTTTTTTTTTTTTTTTTTTTGCGGTACTGGGGATCGAACTCAGGACCCTGCGCTTGCTAGGCAGGCGCTTATTCCACTGAGCTATATCCCCAGCTCCTATTCTTTCTTCTTTAGTTTGGATAATTTGTCTGTTTTTTGGGATATGTGTTTCTGGCTTTGATGTTAGAATAATTCTCGTCATGAAATAATTGAGGAAGTGTTTCTTCCTATTTCATTTTTTGGCATAAATTTTCTAGACTTATTCTTTTTAAAGATTTAATAAAATTTACTGAGGAAATTATATATGATTCCTACTTTAAAAAATTAATAGTAAATTTAATTTTCTTAATATACATAGAGCTATTCATATTGCCTATTTGTTTTGAGTTAACTTTTACAATATGGCTTTAAAAGAACTGGCATATTTACTTAGGAAATACAGTTTCTATGAAAAAAGTTATTACTCATAGTATTCCCTTTTTATCATTGGAATGTTTGTACAGGTTCTAGTGTTATCATATCTTTTATTTTGATACATTTAAAAATAAGAGAAATGTATATATTTTGATACATATCCTCCTTTATAAGAAGAAATTAATGTAGATAAATATTTATCGATGTTATTTATCTTTAAAGTATTTGGTGTTTGAATGTTTTTTATATTTCATTCATGTCTTTCTTCATGTCAGGATTCATTTTAAAATTTTTCTTGAATAGAAGGGTAAACTGTTGATGTGAAATATTTCTTCTTTTTATGGAAATATCTAAGGCTATTGTTAATCTTAAATTTATAAATTCTTATGTATTTTATTTTTATTTTCAATCATTTCAAAATACATTATTATTTAAGACTATACAAGAAAGAGTATTGAACAATGTTTTGTTTAGTTTCTGACATTTTGAAGATTTTTGGTCTTTTTTATTTTACTGATGTTTAGTTTAATTCTACTATAATCATAGAACACAGTGATTTTAATTATTTATTGTTAGGTTTATTTTCTGACATTAGAACACTGTGTATTTTGATAATGTCCCATGGGCCCTTAGGGAAAAAATACTAATATTGTGCTGTTATATAGGGCATTTTGTTTTTGTCAATTGGATTTCATTTAATAATAGTCATTTGAGCTTCTTTATGTCCTAAGTCTTGATAGTTTTAGTAGTTTTGAAAATTTATATATATGTTGTGATTTTATGGTATAATCATCAATGTTTTTATTTCTACTTGCACCTCAATGAATTTTTCTTCTAGGCATTTTGAAACTTAATTGTTTGATATATTCACATTTAAGAGTCTTCAAACTTCTTGATAGGTTGATCACTTTATAGTTTTGTAACATCTCTCCTTATCCCTGGCACTTTCTGTGGCTCTGAAATCCACCCTGTCTTATGTGACATAGACTTAGTGTGTTCTGACACTATCTCAAGGCAGGTAGTATTAGAAGTGAATAGAATTATAGAAGATCCAGTTGATCATCACTAAATGTTGTAGCTTGTGTCTGGCTGTTCCCCCAAAGCTTCATGCAGTGATGGGGCGGGTTTTTAGAGTTTATGATTAATCCATGATCCAATGCTGCCCTGGGGCAGATACTTTGCATATGTAAGGGAGGAAAAGATGCTGCTTGCTGCCACTCCTCCCTTTTGTTCTTGTTCTCTTTGCAGTTTTCTGCTGCCGTGAACTGTTGCTCTCTGCCTTGTACCACTCTGCCTTGGAGCCAGCCAAGTATGGAAATGAAACCTCCACAGACTGTGAGGTAAATAAACCTTTCCTTCTTTAATTCTGAGTGTCAGGTATTTTGTTACGGCAACGAGAGAAAAGTAACTAAGCTACTAAATAATTGAATCTTATTGGAAAAAAAGTCCTCACATGTTTTGCATTACCCATTTTGAGGTTTTATGAAGATTTTTACTCTTTTTTGTTTTATCAAATTAAGAAAGCTATCTGTCACTACATCTTCAAATATTTCATCTTTCATCTCTCCTTCTGGGATTTCAACATGAATATCAGATTTTTCACATTGTCTAACAAGTGATTAGTGCTCTAATCACTATTGAGTTTGGATAATTTTAATAATCCATCATTAAACTCATTAACTCTTTCCTCTTTCATCCCAATTATGTGACTGAGCCTACCTAGGGAAATTTCTCTATTTTAATTTTCAGTTCTACAATTTGTACTTGCTTCTCTTCCCCGCCCCCCACCCCCAGGGAGATAAGTTATTTTATTTTTGTTTGATCAATCTTGCTTCTCATTCGCTACTGAATATGCCTGTTTGTTCCTGGAAAGACTGTCTGATCTTATTCCCTGAAACATAATTTTAAGTAGATACTTTAATGTAATTTTTTATAGAAGCTATCGCTATTGCTTACTGGTGTTTGTCAACTATCTTCTTCCTTGTGAGCTGACATTCTTTGTAGACAAATGATTTTAAAATATTTACTGATTATTTTTGGAAACTATTATCTCGGTTGTATTTTATTCTTAGAAAGTGGTGTTAGTACTTTAATATAATGTCATTTGTTTTAGTGTGCATCTGACCAGCACAATTTGAGGTGAAAATTCTTATCTAATTTTTGTGGTCCTGATTCCACTGGCTATTTAGGAATTTTAAGTCTTTCCATCCTTATTTTGGTTAGTTATTGTGTGAATATCCCACTGTCCATCTTGAAACCTGGATGGAAATCTACTCTACACCTCTGTTTTCAAAGACTGAAAAATAGATACTTTATAAAATTCTTATTACGAGATCCGGGGAAGATGGTGACCAGGTGAGCAGCAAGGGAGCGAACCTCCTTAATAAACACCACCAGCTCGAGACAGACTTGGTGAGCGTGAACGCCGGGACCTCGGCTGGGAAGTTTAAACTGGGCGTATTTCTCTGAGATGCCGGGGGAGATGTGGTAGGGTGGACCAGGCTGCCGGGGCGAGACGTGGGAAAGTCCCAGATGCTGGGAGCCAGGGACGATCCCCGCGGGGAAGAAGCTTGGCTCGGTCCAAGCGCAGTGGGAGCGCGGCCGCCTCGGGCTCTCCCGCCTCCCGAGCCGGTGCAGGCCCCCGGCGACTCCCGACAGAGATCGGCTTGCTAGCGGCAGAGACGCCCGGCAATCCCACATTTCGCGCATGTCGGGCGAGCCGCCGGAAGCGGAGAGAAGGATTTGCTGGGCCCTAGCGCCCTGAGAGGACGGACGCCTCGATCCCTCCCGCCTTCCGAGCCGGCGCAGCCCCCCGGCGACTCCCGACAGAGATCGGCTTGTTGGCGGCGGAGACGCCCGGCGGTCCCACGTTTCGCGCGTGTCGGGCGAGCCGCGCGGAGGGCCCCAAACGCCGCCGGAAGTGGAGAGAGGGATTTGCTGGGTCCTAGCGCCCTGAGAGCACGGACGCCTCGATCCCTCCCACCTCCCGAGCCGGCGCAGCACCCCGGCGACTCCCGACAGAGATCGGCTTGTTGGCGGCGGAGACGCCCGGCAATCCCACGTTTCGCACGTGTCGGGCGAGCTGCGCGGGGGGCACCAAACGCCGCCGGAAGCGGAGAGAGGGATTTGCTGGGTCCTGGCGCCCCGAAAATACAGACAGCTCGATCCCTCCCGCCCCCCCGACCCGGCACAGCTCTCCGGCAACGCCCGACAGAGATCGGCTCTCTGGCGGCGGCAACGCCCAGCGGTCTCACGTTTCGAGCGCATCGGGCGGGCCGCGCAGAAAGCCCCAAAGGAAAGACTGGCACCTTGGAACCTTCATGCCTGCACGTACTCCAATAACTGGTGAGATATCGGCGCTCGCGACCAGATCACCGAGTGGGGGAGGAGATCCATCCCTATACCTGCAGGGAACCCTGGGAGGGTGGGGGAGCAGTCTTACACACCTCACCCAGGTCACTAGGTAGGGAGTATCTAACCAATATCTGTACAGCCTTTTAAGCG
>PVLD010022121.1:0-29940 GCA_004027595.1 Dinomys branickii | reverse complement strand
AAAAAAAAAAAAAAAAAAAAAAAAAAAAAAAAAAAAAAAAAAAAAAAAAAAAAAAAAAAAAAAAAAAAAAAAAAAAAAAAAAAAAAAAAAAAAAAAAAAAAAAAAAAAAAAAAAAAAAAAAAAAAAAAAAAAAAAAAAAAAAAAAAAAAAAAAAAAAGACACAATTAGAGTCTGTGCTCTACAAAACATGAGAATATGCCAAAAGAAGGAAGGCAAGACAGCTGGGTAATGAGATCTAACTCAACATCAAGATGAAGAAAAACTAAGGTTAATGCTGAAGGCAAGATATTAAGATGACTACTAATGCAACAACACTTACATGCAAGAAGTCCAGACTAAACCTTAAAGGTAAAGCAGATTAAGCATCAACATTCAGATATACTATTATAACTGGGGAAATCTTAGAGCTCCGTGTTAAGAGAATAAAAACCAACTAAAGAACAGTTATTAATGCCAACAAAACAAAATTTTGTAGATTGAAAGTATGATAGGTAAATGATTTTGAAATGTGAATACAGAATGCTTAACAAAATGAAAATTACAATAGAATTAGAGGATAAGAGACAGAGAAGGATATATAAATTCACTAAATCCTTACCTTCCATGGCTAGAAATCATCCATCTAGTCAGATTAATTATAAAAATATAGATAAACATGACAGAGAAAAATACTTTCTCCATTTGGAGGAAGTCCAGCTAGTCTAATCCCTAGTCTTGCTATTAATTAGTTCGTATTTAATAAAGGAGACATGTTCACTCATCTCCATACCTGTCTTTAGGAACAAATTGCCACACTGAGTAAGTATTCTTCACCTCTGTCAGTCTGGCCGAGCCAATGACTAAGGCAGTTGGCCAAACTCCAGAGTCGAGTTACCAATCCTATTTACCTCCACCTAGTAAGTAATGTTCTCCATCTTAGAGTTTCTCAATAATAAGGTTGGTATTTTTTCCTGGATCACTATTTGTCTTACTCATCAGTTTTACCACATCCTGGACAGTAAAAGGCAGACCTCTTGAGAACTGATCATATTTGGTATGTAAGCAATGAACACTGAGAAATAAAACAATGGAATTAATGTCAGAGGAGTAACTGAGCTTTTTGGTTGAGTCTTAGACATCGATCACTGTGTACACAAGTTGGCAGAACCTCACGTTAAGACATGTAAATCACACTGCTACAGACAGAAAAAAGACATAAGCTGATTACATGACATGCTGATATTGACAGGTAGTTCTGGTGGCTTTAGCCACAAGCAAATCCCTCTTCAGAGGCAACAGCCACACAGGTAACCATACAAAGAAAAGGACCATGTGCGTAATGGTTGTAGAAATTATGAGCATGCATGGTCTAGCTAGTAATGAAGAGTGCCTCAGAAAACAAGCAATTATCACTCACTACTACTAAGTACAAATGTCATCAATGTCACTACAGAAACTAATATTCTATTTAGACAACAACACTGGACAAAATACATTATCTCACCCATAAACTTTCTAAACTCCAGATTATGCAGGCATACAAAGTCAATCATTATACCAATGTATTCCAAATTTTGCTGATACCTTTCAAAACTTTCATCTGTTCATAACCCAGAGAAAAATGTTCAGATTGCCCCAAACAACTCCTATGAAGATTACCCCTGTACTAGGCACAGAGCAGAGTAGAGCACATCTATAATCCCAGAATTCTGGGAGGGTGAGGCAGGAGGACTGAAAGATGGAGCACACTCTGGGCAATATTGTCTCAAAAAGCAACAACAGAAAAGCACCCCTGGAGGGCTGGTCGAGGTGTAGCTCAATGATAGAGCACTTACCTAACATATAAACCCTGGGTTCAATCCCTCACACTACCTAAAATACCAGAAGCCATAGTAATTTCAGAAAGGATAGACTTCATAACAAAGGATGTCTGCAATGATAAAAATGAACACTACATAGTGATAAAGGGGTCAACACTTCAGAAACACATCGCAATCTTTAGTGTATGTACACCTAACAAAGTATTCAGAATACATGCCAGGTGTAGTGGTGCACACCTGTAATCCCAGCAGTTGGGAGGTTAAGGTGGAGAATCATTATGAGTTTGAAGCCAGTCTGGGCTACATAGCAAGTTCAAGGCCAGCCTGCACTACATAGCAAGGCCCTGTCTCAAAAAAAAAAAAAAAAAAGATTCCAATATGTGAGGCAAAAAATTAAAGAACCAAAGGACAGCTAGATGAATTCACTATAATAGTTAAGGACTCTCACTATACGATCCAGCAATCACATTCTTTGGTATTTCTCCAAAGCTAGAAAATTATGTCCATACAAAATCCTACACACAGAAGCTTATAGCAACTGTATTCAAAATTGCCAAAACTTGGAAGCAACCAAAATGTCCTTCAATAGTTTAAAAGATAAATAAACTACAATACACATGGATGATAGGATATTATCCAGTGCTTTAAAAAAGTATGCTATGAAAAGACATATAAGAAATATAAATGCATACTACTAAGTGAAAAAATCCAATCTGAAAATACTACATATCCTGTGATTCCAACTGGAATTAGACTTATTCCAGAAAAGTCAAAACTATAAAAACAAATTTAAAGATGAGTGGTTGCCAGAGGTTAGAGGGGAGTATGAAATGAACAGGTATAGAACCAAGGACTTTTAAGGCAGTGAATATACTTTGCATGATACTATAATGATAGGCACATGTAACTGCACATTTGTTAAAACCCAGAGGATATATAGCACCCACAGATAAACTATGGGCTTTGGGAATAATGCTGTTTGGTGAAAGCATATGAACTATAATAAATAACCTACTGTGGTGAAGGACGCTATTGATGAGGGAGGCCATGCGAGTGGGAACAGGGAATTTACAGGAAATTTGTACCTCGCAATTCTCCTGTGAATTTAAAACTACTCTAAAGTAAGTTTCTTTGAAAATGCATCCATAAAAATTATGCAGCAGCCGAGTGTGGTGGCACACACCTGTAATCCCAGCACTTGGGAGGCTGAGGCAGGAGGATCGCTGTGAGTTCGAGACCAGCCTCAGCTACAAAGTGAGCTCAAGGCCAGCCTGAACTGCATAGCGAGACCCTGTCTCAAACAGACAAAAAAAAGAAAAAAAAAACCAGCAAATAAAATTTTTAAAATAAAATTATTTCCAAATGATTTGAACAGGCAGAAAAACTTTACAGTAAAACTATAAATTAACAAAAAAGTACTTAAAAGCAATCCTCCAGAAATCCAAAAATTACAAGTATTAAATTAAAAAATTATAACTGCAGGCAGACAAGAAAAGTTATTAGGTATAAACACACAAATAATGAAAAAAGGGACAATGGTCCAAGAAGAAATAACTCTTAACATGTATACATCTAACAACAAAGTATGTGAAGCAAAAACTGACTAAACTATAGGGAAAAAATAGATAAATCCACTGTTATTGTTGGAAATTTTGACATCTTAACAGAAATGGACAGTGGAAGGCAAAAAACAGTAACAATATAGCTGAACTCCAACACCACTAGCAATGAATTGCATATAATGGACATCTATAGATTACCCCGTTAACAACATCAAAATACACATCCTGCTCAGGCTCAGCTGGAACACTCGCTTAGACTATATTCTATGACATAAAACAAACAACAAATTTTTAAAAACCAACATTGCGCAGTATCTGTTCTCAGACAACACTGTAATTAAATTAGAAATCAGTAACAGATCACTATAAAGTCCCAAAATACTGAGAGATTAAACAACATACTTCTAAGTGGGTCAAAGAAGAAACCTCAAGAGAAATTCTAAAAATATTTTCACTAAGCTAAAACGAAAGCACATGTCACAATGTGTGGAATGAAGCATTCAAAGAGAAATTTATAATTTGGAGTATTACGATACATGGAACTGTTTGGATTTCATTCAAGTTGCTCAATTGCCAGTATGTAGAAATACAACCAATTTTTTTATAGCCTGATACTCTACTGAAAATATTTATTATTTCAAATAGTTTGTTTATGAATTATGGTTTTCTATGCATAAAAGCATGACATCTACAAATAGAAATTATATTGCTCCTAATTTGAAATCATGTTATATCTCTTGTTAAATTGCTCTGATTTGAATTTGTAGCACAATGCAGAATAGAAGCACTAATGTGGTACCTTGGAAAATTAGATTTTTCCCTCTCTCCCAGAGTTAGCTGTTTTTGGTTATACAAGGTGTAGCTTGTATTCAGCAACTGTTTTTCTTTCTGGTCACAATGCCCAAGATGATATTTTTGGTGTTTTTTTACTAGCACATATTATACAGAATAAATCTGACGTTTCCATATATGAATGTAATATATTTTGATCACAGCCACCTCCTCATTATCCTCCCTGTCCTCCCTCCCCCTTCCTTCTCTTTCTCTAATAGTCTCCCTCCTACATGGGAGTCTTTTTTCTTTTTTCTCTGGATGCTACACATGGGGGAAGATAAGGTGTCTGACTTTCTAAGACTGGCAGTTGCTTTCCTTTTCCTACAAACACCATTACATTCTTACTGAAGGCTCAGTAAGAGCCACAGTGAATAATGACAATACAGATGGGCATCCAAGCAGCTCTGGCAAATGCTGACTCTGAGTACTTCAAGGAAACACTGCAGTGGTATAGCTGGATCAGCTGGTAGTTCTATTTTTGATCTGGGGAATTTCTCTATTGATTTCTATAGTGGTCATACTAACATCCATTGATAATGTACAAGGGTTACATTTTCCCTACATTCTCACCACCATTTATTATCTTTTGTATTTCTAACAGCCATTCTAAGATGAGACAGAATTTCAGTGTGGCTCTGATTTGTATTTCCACGGTGGCTAAAGATGTTGAACAATTTTTTCATATAAGTCTTAGCCACTTACAACTCTTCTGAGAAGTTCTGTTCATCTGCCCATCTACTGATCAGATTACTTGTTCGTTTGGTGTTCAATTTGTTAAGTTCCTTATAGTATTCTGAACATTAATCCTCTGTCAAAAAGTAGCTGACAAAAATGTTCTATTATTATGTAGGCTGTCTTTTCACTATTTCCTTTGCTGCATAGAAGCTTTTTGATTTGATGCAAACCCATCTGCCAGTTCTTGCTATTATTCCTGCACTTTCCTACTCAGTAAGTCATTGCTACACCTGTATCTTGAAATGTTTACCCTATATTTTTATCTGGTAGTTTCAAGGTTTCAGGTCACCCATTAAGGTCTGTGATTCATTTCTTACTCATTTTTATACAGGGTGAGAGACAATGATCTCGTTTCAATCTTGTGCATGTAGATATTCATGTTTCTCAGAGCAATTTGTTATAAACTCAGTATTTTGAAAGTGATTTCCTTTCATTCCAAAAGCTTAAAAACAAACTACGATAAATCAAAACATTTTGCCTACTCTTTCTAGCTAGCTTTGTGGTGGGTCCATGTCATCTATGACCTTGGCCATTAGCTGTTGTGATTAGTGTCACAATAAAGATGGGTATGCAGGTATGCATCTCTAACCCTCTGATTCCGTTTTCACCTTGTCCTTTAGCTCCTGTCTGTACTGAACCCAGAAAGCAGCCAGTGATGAAACTTTATCGTTTTCTTGTGTTTTTCTAAGCATGTGTCCTACCCTGGGTATGCACGTGGCTTTCTAACTTTCCCTGTACATAGGGGTGCTCTAAATGCCTCAATCCCCAAAGTGCCCCACAAAACAAAACACTTGTTCATCCAGGCCGCAGGCTTTTCCCAGGCCTTGAGTGTACTGTCTCACCATAATTTTTTATACAAAACACCTCCAAGTTTTTTTTCATTTCCCTTATAATGTTTTCAATCAATGCCCAGTGCTTTTTGTTCCTAACAAAATCCTAAATTAGGTGAAGCAGATATATAAGCACCAGTAACAGCCCTTATGCACACATACATATTCCAGATATATAATTATAGTTTTATAGGATGTTTATGATAGATATACAATGCACTAACAAAATTGTTCCACTGGCCAAATTATTTGATATGACCTTTATAGAAATAAAAGTATCAATATATCAAGGTGGTATTTTGCAAAAAAGACAGTCTTTGGTCAAAAGCATAACTAATGAGTTTGTAAATCATATAGCTCAGTAGCACAGAGCCTGCCTCACAAAATACAGTTAAACACAATCTAAAACCTTACTTAAAATCTTAAATTGTGTATGAGAGCTCTAAATTGAAATGCTTTAAGTAATTGTTTTTGCAAACTGATAGAATTCAAAAAGCAAATATACCAGTATTTGCTAAAGTTAATCAAAATCATAGCATTTATGAACCAACTATATTTTTAAGTCATTATCAATAAAATGCATGTATACTATTCCAAAACATTTGTCAGTTTTCACTGACAGAAGAGAAAAAAATTATCTGTAGAATCAACAACTCAGTCAACTGCCAAGGGACCAAGTTAGTAAAAAAAAAAAAAAATATCAGGAAAATGTATAAATTCTGAACAGCTGTATTCCTGGCTTTTACAACTTTATTATGCATCTTAAAGTTGTGAGCTTACTAAGATCATAATAAACTCTTCAGAAGAGTTTATCAAATACCACTAGGTCAGAAAATTAATTTAGGGAGTGGGGAGGTCAACGCCAACATTTATTTTACACAGTAACAAAGAATAAAATAGATATCAACACACATTGCACATAAGGATACATATATTGTCTTTTTGCTACACCTATAACAGTATTCCATCAGAAGAAAAAGTCTAAAATAGGATATACTCTGCTACCACAGTCTCAAGCACAATAAAGTATTACTATGTATATTGCAATGAGATTCTTGTATAATTATTGAAGAAGGATATTAGAGTATTGTTTTACTATTTCTATAAGAATACTACCTCTCATATAGCTGATTTATAATTTAGACACCATGAAAATCTGAAGTAAACATTTACATAATTTAACAAACTGTAAAGCATCATACAGTGTAGGGAAAATTTACATTAGTTTCAATGTTGTAAAATGTATAACGTTTAACTGACACATTAAGTATTGCTCTTTAAAGAACATTCTAATTTCTCCCTACTTGAACCATAATTATGCTTATATCCTTTCCACAAATATTATAAGGAACATTCTCAGAAGTTTGCTAAACTAATACCTATTGGTGCACAAAGATTTAAATATGTAACACACTTAATCCAGTTCTTTCTCTTTTTTTTTTTTTTCTTTTTTGAGACAGCGTCTCACTACGCAGTTCAGGCTGGCCTTGAGCTCACTGTATAACCCAGGCTGGTCTCAAACTCACAACAATCCTTCTACCTCAGCCTCCTGAGTGTTGCTGGGTTTACAGGTATGCACCACCAATCCAGCTTAATCCAGTTCTTAATGTATAAACCTTTAGAAAATGTTTCACTGCAAAACTAACTTGCTGAAAATTTCTATCAAAATTAGCAAAATCACACTACATTCATAAAATGTATACTTCCTTGTAAGTGATTAATTAGCTTTAATATATTTTAAGAACTTCATAAAACACTTTGCTCATAAGTCATCCTATTGAAAGCAGAAAATCAGGAAAATTATTAAAATAAAGGACTATAACTGGACAATTTGCCTTTGTAATGAAATAGGTAACATTGGTAACATTCTTAATATAATAAATTGAACTGACAAACTCAGTAGTTGTTAGGACAGAATTAGGACAGTATCCTGAGTTTCTTCTAATACTGAGTTTTCAATTAATTCACAAAGTTTAAACTTAAGAATCTGCACTAGTTCAGTGAAGAAGTTTAAGTCCCATTTCTAAAGAAAGGTGCATCAAAAAAAAACGTATATATAACCCTATTTTCAGTAAAACCTTGGGCCACACACAGGTAAATACCATGTTTTTACTGATTTCATTGATTTTATACTCTTCAACCTGGACCTCTGCTTTATGTCTTAAAATACTCAAGTATTTTAAAGCATGTAAGTATATCATGTAGTAACATACAGGAAAAACTGAAACTTAAGTTTTAAAGCTCTACCCAAACTGCTGATCCAAAATGAATACTGTTACTTAGTGGAAAATGTGACACTAAATCTCTTTTTAAAAACTCATAAATTAATAAAATGGCTGGTCATAAAAGCTGATGCACTTACTACAAAACACTCTAGTTCCCAAACCTAAGTAAATATTCATTGGTGTATAAAAAGATGACTTGTTTTAGGCTTTAAGCATTATTTTTAATATGAGAACTTTTTAAAGTGCCGCTCCAAAAGAACAGTTTGAATTGCTGAATAAAATCATTGTATAAGTGTTCAAATTTACCTGTTTGAGTCCTTCATCAGTAAGTTTGTCCTGATTGCCTACATGTACTTTCTGAAGTAAAGGACAGTGAGAGGCAACCGCAATAATAGAGGTGTCAGAAAGCTGCTTACACCTGTATGCTGTGTACCTAAGCAGTCCAGGACACTTAAATGCTAGAACACATACGCCAGTATCAGACATACTGCGACAGTCAGAAATGTTGATTTCTATTATATTCTGACTTCTTGATGCAATTTTTTCCAGTAATTCATCAGTGACCTATGAAAGAAAGAGAGGCAATAAATTTAAATTGTTCCTAATTGGAAAGTTACATTTTAAATTAAGTTTCCCTAATAATACTCTTTAGATCATAGCATGAAAACATAATGAAAAAAAAACTGTAATACTGAAGCATAACAAAAATTATGGTATGATAAAAACATATGTATTTGTTCTTTGTCCCCCAGTTTCTGACAGAGCTTCTAAAATCCTGAAATTTCCTGATAGTGCGTGTCTTTTTTTTATCTTTCTGAGACAGGGTCTCGCTATGCAGTTCAGGCTGGCCTTAAGCTCACTTTGTAGCCCAGGCTGGTCTCGCAACCACCTTCCTGCCTCAGCCTCCCATGTGCTGGGATTACAGGCCTCCCGCCACCACACTCGGCTGTCTTTTGTTATTTAAGAAGTTCTTGGAACACACCTGAGCTGGTAGGAACAAGCTGACTCAGAGTCTGCCCCTAGACACTGCTTCAGGATGGGGCTGGCTACCATAAAGACTAATCAGGTGGTTAAAGGGTATTGTCCTCCAGGAGGAGCTGGAGTCTAGGTTATAAAAAACTCTTCCACAAGGATATTCAAAGGGCCTCTTAGTTGGGAAACAGATCCATGTACTAGGAGGGTGGCATACCCTATACCTTGCTCTACAGCACTGTTCCATCTGGCTGTTCCTGAGTTGTATCCATTATAATAAACCAGTAAGTATAAGTGTATATAAGTATTTTCTTTAGTTCAATAAATATGTTTAGCTCCTTATAGAACCTGCGGTCCTCACTGGAGGAACTCTTGAATTTACAGCTCTTTGGTCAAAAGTATAGGAGGCTCCAGAGATTTGCAACTGACATCCGAAGTAAGGGAATTCTGCTAAGACCCTTAACTTGTGAGGAAAATGCTAACCTTGGCAGATAGTGTCAGAAATCAACTGAATTGGACACCAGGTGATGTAAACTTGGCTGTTCATATAAAAGAAACTATACATTTGGTGTCAGAAGCAATGTGAGAAAATATCAAGGAAAAAGGCATGTGTTAATTTTCATTAAGACTAAGTTTATCCTTTTGGGGAAAACCCACTTTAGTTCAGTCTTTAAGCTTACCAAAAATTTACCACTAACAAAACTGTACTGAGATTTTAAATGTATTGTTTTCTACTTTTAGACTAGCAAATAATGTACATCAGTCATGCTATATGAATCCTGGTTTTTTTATACATATCATATAATACTATAGGTATAAATTTCAATTGTTTTACTACCATAAGAATACTAACACATTTGTAATTAATTCACAGTGTACAAAATATATTATTTTGTATTTCAAAATACCAAAAACACTATAGAAATGTCCATTTCAAAAAAAATGTATTCAGAACATAAGTAACCTTAAATTCACCTGGTAAAATAGTCACATAGACTTCTGAATTTTTTAAAAAGTCAGTCTCTACATATTCCTGACGAATCATCACACTTCAAAGGGCAACAGAGTTAATGTTATCCAAGTCCTTGGGATAAAAGGAATAGACAAGGAAAATTCACATGAAATTTAAAATGGAAAAAGAAAAACAAAATGGAGAGTTGAGTAATAGGAGTAAGAACCACCAGTGAAACTATGCTTGTTTATGCTTACTGGAAACAGCTTCCCCAAAGATCAGAAGTCGGGCCTACCTCCGCTTGTATTTTTATTTTCTCTTCTCTAAAACCCACCTCCGGTAGAAGAAAGCTACTCTTAGTGTGACTGAGTAGCAAACAGTTTCGAGGTGGAGGAGTAACGACGTAAAGAGCCAGGGGACTACGCCACAATTTTTTCACTCTATTAGCTGCAGTGACTTCTCATCATTCTCTCTGG
Organism: Dinomys branickii; assembly: GCA_004027595.1. NCBI lineage: Eukaryota > Metazoa > Chordata > Mammalia > Rodentia > Dinomyidae > Dinomys > Dinomys branickii. The sequence goes on along the minus strand of PVLD010022121.1, from coordinate 19,555 downwards.
ACAAAAATTCCATGAACTCAGGCAATACCTAACTCTGTAACTGTTTTAAACCCTTACCAATGAGGCAGAAAAGAAAAATTAAACAATGTAATATAAATGCTCAGGAACGTCTCTGTTCAAAATGTGGCCATCACACACAAATTACCAAACTACCAATGTCATAGAGCTGACTTAGACTGACTCATAAGAGCCTCCGACGTGCACTTCTCTCCAAATCTAAATTCAGCGGCATCATACGTATAGCCTGAAATTAGTCATGGTAAAATGGCTTACAGCATAGAAATTGGTAAATATCAAAATGAGAGCTGGGCATGGTGCCACACACCTGTAATCCTAGCACCTGGGAGGCTGAGGCAGGAGGACTGCGGCAAGTTTGAGGCCAGCCTGGGATACAAAGTGAGTTCAAGTAAAACTCTGTCTCAAAAAGACAAAGTTAAAAAAAAAAAAAAAAACCTCAGAACATTCTTTTGGAAGCTGATTGTTACATATCTAACCACACCACACTAGTGTAATAATATTCCAAGGAGGAATTTAGAGCAAGTTTATAATTCCAATAAAATCCTACTCTTACTGGATATTTTTATGCATTTCTAATGCCAAATACTAAGTTTTAAAATATGAATCTAAAAGGTTCCAACAAACTGTTTGCAATAAGCACTATAAATTCCAGAGGTCTATCAACATGAATAAAGAAAATGTGATGTAAATACACAATGCAATATTACTTGGTCATAAAGAATAAAAGCATTTCATCTGCAAAAATATAGATGACATTTGAAACCACATTAAGTAAAATAATTCAAACATAAAAAGTTAAATATTACATAGTTTATTACATGAGACACCTAAAAATATAAATAAATAAAAAGAAAAAATTAAGGAGAGATAGTATGAAACAAACAGGCAAGTTGTTTTGGAAAAGCAAAAGGGGCTGGGGTAGAGGAGAAAGAGGGAGGCAGAGGAATTAGACGTTATCAAGATGCGTTATACACACGTACGACTCCCCAGGACAAGCATAACTGTTATGTACTGAAACATACATTAATTTAAAAAACTGTAACTTCTACATTTTGACTAATTTATGTAACTATATAAATGTATTAAACAGCTGTATAATGAGGATTAGGAAATACGTCAAAAGGAAAGTTTTTAAAGACGAGTTACCATATTTTACTTTCCTTTCTTCATCCATGAATCACTGAAATAGAATCTCTTCACAGCATTGCTCAGAGGATCAAATGAGTTACTATGCATAATGCCCTCAGAACAGTACATGGCACAGAGGCAGAGCTACGTAAAAGTTTGCCATCATTTTCTACCATTAAACTAATAGAACCGCCCCTCAAAAAGGAACTGTTTACTAATTTTAAAAATCAATGGAGCCAGGCGTGGTGGCGCACGCCTGTAATCCCAGCACTCAGGAGGCTGAGGCAGGAGAATCGCTGGAGTCCGAGACCAGCCTGGGCTACAACATGAGCTCAAGGCCAGTCTGAACTACACAGCAAGACCCTGTCTCAAAAAGACAAAAAACAAAACAATAACAACAACAAATATCAATGGAAAACAGAGGAAGACATAAAGGAGTATGATAAATATTAAAAAGCAACCCCAAATGACCAATTTATACTTAAAACTACTTTGTACAGCACAGTATGAGAACCTAGCTTTAACTTGAATTTTTTTTAAAACACAGTAAGAAAGCACAAAATTGTATACTTTAGTTACTTTAACTACCTCAAACAATAACATGGAAAGGATTTTCTGAAGAAGAATGAGATTTTGTTTTAACTGAGTTGGTCAAATTCAGTTATTTCCATACCTGTTGACGACTACTAAGATCCAGCTGCTTCCAAAACTGGAAATCTAAACAAAGGTCACGCCAATACTTGCAAACCAGTGATGCAGAAAGGCAACGTTCATCCAGGGACAAATTGGAAAATATCTGTAAATTTAAAAAAAACATATACGTGGTAAACATTTCCAGGGCATAGAAGGCTTTTATTAGTTAGAAAAAGTAACTGCTTAAAAAAACAGAATTACGTTGAATGTAAGTGGCCATGGAAAAGCCATCATTAAGGATTACTCTAAACAGAAGCTAAGAGCACGGACTGGCGTGGGAGAGAATAAGGAGTACCAGCACGTATGTATGTGTCTGTGTCTTTGCTTGTATACTAAAAGGACTAGAAGGATAAGCCAAAAACTAACAAAGACCGCTTATTTTTGGGGAAAGAACAGAGACAAGGAAGAGGACCAGGATGAAAATGAGATTAAAGATCTGTAAACTGACCTTGGAATTATGCGAACATTTTATATGCAATTTAAGAAAAAGCAAAACAAATCGTAAGAAAAGCACTTTATCTAGATAGTACCTTTTTCCAGAAATCCATAACCCCAATCTAATCCTGAGAAAAACACACACACCAAATGAGAGACATTCTGCAAAACACCTAATCAGAGCTCCTCAAAATATTCAATCATGAGGAACAAGAAAAAAACTGGGAAACTACCATCATCCAGAGCAGATTAAGACAAAATGAAATCTACTGCAATCCTGAGTCAGATCCTGTGACAGAAAAGAACAATAAAGGAAAAATTGGTAAAATCCAAATAAAGCTGGAGTTCAATTAACTTGGTAGACCAATGTTCATAGTTCCAGCAAATGTATCACAGTCTGTAGGATAATAAAACTTGGGAAAGCAAACTGTGTAAAGAGTACAGTAATACCTCGGTTACCCAACTCAACTTGTTCCAAATTGGTGTTCAAACACCGAGAAGTTCAAAGAACTGAACATACTTTTCCCACAAGAAATAATGGAAAAATATTTTCTCTGAGGCCCAAAAATTATACTTATAAATTCATTTTTCCAGAACTGTAACAAATTTTGTAATGATTTCTTTCTTTAACTCTACCATGGTTCTCACAGTTTTCCTCTTATCTTTATTACTGGTACCACTAACTTTTTTTGGAGCCAGGGTTACAATATTTCACACAAATAACACACACACACACACACACACACACACACACACACAAAACACAAAGCACAGTGACAAATGTTTTAACACACTAACACAAGCGCTGTATGTTTGTCGCCCCTTTGTGTCCTCGGTGAAAAGTGCCACGTGACTCACTAGGCCTGTACAGGTTTTTTCAAATCAAATTTTCAGTTGGACTATACAGCAAAGTTAAGAACACTGAGCAGACTTTTTTTCAAACTCTACTATACAAGTAGTGGCAAGTTCAAGCTCGGAGCCTTGACAATTGAGGTATCACTATATAGCAGACTCTAGTATCTTTGCACATTCCCTAACAGGGCCACTGTGAGACTCTGAGTGTAGATAAAGTTTGCAAACGGTTCTGAAACTGAGTAGGAGCAGGTAGGACATCAACAATTTTTATCCTAACTACGAGCTGAAATGGCTTACCTCTGCACAATCAGAAGATGTAGACATCTAATCTAGAATATCTAATCTATGTTTAAATCTTCAGTCTTGGGAAAACAATTGCTTGTCCTTCCTAAACAAAGGATCCAGTTCTTTTTCTCCAAAAGGCTCCAGTGAGGAGAGAAGAGTAAGTGTAAGAATCATCTAATGAATATGCCTCCAATACCCGCAAGCATGTAGAAAGCCTACTACTGCCTTTCACTTGCACTTCTTACAAATGAAACCTCTGGACAATATACTAAACGCAATTAATTCTGCACTGTGAAAAGGTTAGTAATGGGTGGGCTACAGAGCAGAGCAAAAATCTGAAGAATGACAAAAAAATAGGAATGAGTATTATTGGTTTGTCTGGACGTTTGTCTGTGTGTCTGCTTTTCCTTTTTTCTCCTAGCTTGGAATTGAGGGTAGTCCTTCGTAGAACTGTACAGCAGGCACAACAAGCAAAAATTCAGAGAAAAGGCCATCTTTCTGGACAAAGAGCCACAAAAACCCACCTCTGCAAGAGGCGTCTTCTCGCAGACTGTTTTCTTCTCATCCTGTTTTCTTTCCTCTCCCTTTTTTGTTCCTAGCTCTCACATCCTAAATGCTGCCTCAATAGCAGAATTACAATGTGGCAGCTGTGCAGGAACCTTCTGGCCAAAAAATGTGGGAGTGAAACTCTGTGGTCTGAAGAATGTGCAAGGACTCATTACTTTTTTTCTAACCCCTTCACCATGAAAGTAGCCCCAGTCACAGAAAACTACATAGCAGCCAAGGTGGCTATGTATCACTGACAGAAATTCCATCTTTCTAGCCAGAAAACAAAATAAAGTTTTACTGGCATATAGTCCAGCACACCTCTTTTTGCATGGCTGTGTGCCAATAAAACTTTATTTACAAAACTGCAGCATAATTGGCTTGCCCAGGTCTAGTCTCAGACCTCTGCTTTACAATATATGCACTACAAGCTATAAATTCCTTCTAATCCATTCTTTAGCTGCATTTCATACATGTTGATATGCACTGTCCAGTTCAAAATGTTTTATAACTTCTCTTGTGATGTTTCCTTGATAAATAAGTTATTCGGAAGTGTTAGGTAACATCAGCAGAAATTACAGAAGAGGGTATTTCAAAAGTCTGTTCTTTCACAAAAACAGCACAAACTCACAAAAACTGTCATGATCAACTATATTAAAGCTTTAGAACTAAGAAAAGGATTCTAGAAATCCGGAAAACACTTCATGAAGAAAAAGGCAACAGAGTTTCAACAAGGAAGGAAATCTCTATCAAATCACTACTGAATTATTAAACTAAACGAAGACGTCAGTGACTACATACAAGGACCAGATGTTATGAAATCAGTTCAGAAATGTCACTAGGAAACAACAGAAACCAAAAGCAGCAATAATAAATCCTAGAGAAGGGATTGATTCCCAGAATTGCTGTTTTTTAATAATCACAATGCCCAATTTAAAACATACATAAGACATACAATAAAATATATGTAATCAATTTATTTATACACATATGTATATGTTTATATAAAAGGTATGCAAAAAACAAGAAAGCATGATCTGGTCACAATAATAAAAGTACTTAATAGAAATGCCCTTGGAGGAAGCCCATACATTGAACTTAATTTGACAAAGATAATAATGCAACAATTAAGATATGCTCAAAGAGATAAAAGCAACTACGTGCAAAAAAACTAAAGACTGGGCATGAAGCTCAATGGTAAAGTGCTTGCCTAGCATGCACTGGTTCAATCCCCCATACCACAAGGAAGAAAGAAAAAAACAGAAAAGAAAATCATGAGAGCCAAACAGAGATCAGAGATCTCTAATAGAAAATATGACCTCATCATAGAAAATATGAATAAAAAAGTACAAGTTATGGAAACAAACCAAATAAAATTTCTGAAACTCAATCATATAATAACTAAATTCATTATAGGGGTTCAGCACAAGATCAGAACAAGCAGAAGTCTTAAATAAGTAAGTTAAAGACGTTCTATGTATATGGGCATGCACCACATCTGGCTAATCAGACAGTTTTTTTAATAAAGAACCGGGGATTGAACTCAGTTCTGTACCTTCCTACATTCCCAGGCCTTTTGACCAGCCTGCAACTTATGATCCTACTGCCTCAGCCTCCCAACTAAGACTATCAAATTGGGGGGAGGGAGGCTTCCTGGTCTAGCCAATTTTTAAATCTGCCTTGACACTGACACTTGCTTTCTGCTTGACACTCTTAGCCCCCAACCACCACCCACCCTCATACATACATATGCACAGCTGTTACAATAAACCGGAACATGTAAAGAGATGATTTCTCATGATTCTCTCATTTCCGGCCTGCCTAGCTGACTTGTGGCTAGTCTCCCAATCTTCCCATTATCATCACAATCTCAGAGTAGCAAATATGTGGTTTGGATTTCTGTATTTCCAACCATGTTCACTGCTTTTAGCAGACATATGCAGATTTTTATTCATCGTCACAGTTTGAGTCAGTCCATTGGCAGCAAAGCTACTGGCTTTCCGAACTATAGCTCTTGCCATGAGTGCTGGTGCATGAGGTGATAGTAGAGGTCCCACGCAAAAATGCCACGCGCTGCCACTGCAGCATCCCTATACGGAGCTCTGCAAGTTCCCCTGAGAACAAATGCTTTCCAATTCTTTGTCTGCCTTTGGTTAACGCCTAGAACCTTAATACTTTCAGGCAATTTTGCCGCTTCATACTTGCCTCCTGTGGAAAGGATAAACTAATTCTTCATAGCTCTAAATCCTCTTATGGATATTTTCACGCTCATTCTCATTTTGTATGAGAAAATAAAGGCTTCTGGAGACTAGATTATTTGTTTAAAAGACGATCTAGCCTTCAAAGACTAACTTATTCCTTAGCAAATAACATGCAAAGCTTGGTCCTTGTAACTGAGAAGCACCTTGTTTGGCTACTCCTTCCTTTGACTGTCTTCTGTAAACATCTGTCTCTTTTTTAAAAGATGGCTATCACAATATATACATCGTTGACTATTACAAGGATCTAGAATAACCTCATTCATTCAAGAAAAAAAGGAATTCAGTAAGTAGGTGATAAGCATAAAATAGAATCTATAGCCAAAGATTAAGCCACGTTTTAGGACCTATTACACGAATGTGAAACGCTTTCACTTATCCTCCCTTCCTTTCCCTACCATGTATATAAGCTGGTACCTCACGCTGACAAAGGCGTAAGGTTACCCCTTGACAGCTACTCGTTACAAAGCACCAAAATGACAGAATTCCTAAATGTGAAGTAAGCAGATGAGATCAAGCGTGGTCAGATCAACAGATAAATGAGTGTGTGTGTGAGTGTGTGTGTGTGTGTATAAATAAAATTATTCACCCATAAGGAAGAACAAAATTTTGCCATTTGCAGAAAAATGAATGGATCTGCAAACCATCATGTGGAGTGAAATAAGCCAGGTTCAGACAAGTATTACATGTTTTCTCTAAAGTGTGGAAACCAAAAAATACGACAATAAAATAGAAAGTGGACTACTACTGGACAAAAGAAAGGAGTAACAGGGAGGGGAAGGGTGTAAGGGTGGGTAATAAGTGGGATCAGTATGAACAAAAGATACATACTGAAACTCCCTCAAAAAAACGTAAAACTAGGGCCAGGAATGTAGCTCAGCAACACAATGCCTTGCTCGGCAAACACAAGCCCTAAGCTCAATTACCATCACAGAAAAAAACAAGTGTAAAACTAGTGGGGACGCAGGGAAAACGGGTGGGAGAAGAAAGTGACAAGGCTGTGCACACACAAGTCTACTAAAACCACACCCATCACTCTACGTGACCAATAAAAAGTGAAAGAAAATGAGGAGCAAATCACACTTTTTTGTAGACCAGTTAGGTTAGTTAAGCCCACTTGGTATCCTACAGGAAAAAAAAAAGGACTATGAATCTGACTTCCTAAAGTCCATTTCAGTATTAACTACAACTATCCCTAGAACTCCAAAGACATCCCTTTCAAGGGTAACTTGGTAAATGTGACCTTAAATCTACCATTCATGAAAGAGTACATATATAATCTAATTCCTCCCACTCACTAAAAATCTACACTCAAAGCTTTAAAAAGAGGTATTATGTTTCTTCTTTGACTCATTACCACATGACTCTGTTACCGTTTTGCTATCTAGAAAAAAAAATAGATCAGGTACTTAAATTTTCCTTTAAAGCACAACTCTCTCATAAAACTGCCTTAACCACTGGTTATAAACCTACAAAAACAAATATTTAATATATACTGACAATATCAGGAGTGACTGCTTGTGAGATAGTTTTTTAATGGTAAAGATAGATTTTAGACCCCCTACTCCGCTGCACACAGCTTATTTAGGAAACAGGCCTGCAGACAGAGCAAGATAATTTAAACATAAAGCACAAAACAGTCTCTCATATTTAAATATAGGTCTCAACATACCAAATTACTCCAATAAGAACTAGGTAAAAAAACTGTTGCATAGTGGTTCTGCCATATAAAAATCTAATTGTGATCGCAATAGGTAGAGTTGGTAAAGTTATAAAAGCACAAGTAGCAAAGACAAAAGCTACCTAACTTGATCTAAAACCAATCCAGTAACCATAGACCAACTATAACAGGTTTAAATACTAAAGAAAAATGCCATTCCCAAGGCAGCATTTGAAAAGTCATTCTCTGCTTCTCAGATTTCTATATTTTAAAGGTCACACTCAACCTTACAGGCCCAATTACAGTATTAACTGCACATCAGTGGTTTAGAAGTTGCCTGGCATAAGCCCCACACTGTTCAGGAATCCCTTTCGTAAAATTCCTCTGAGAATATTCAGATTCTCTTAAACAGTACTTTGAAAAGATCTCTAAACTTGGAAACACTGAGCTGGGATCCAACCTAAGAGCTACCATTCACTACAGCACCTTGGGGTAAGCAAATTCACTTTACCATCCCCCATCCCTGTATGCATTAAAAGGGAGAAAGATTGACCAAGTGATCTCAAAAAGCTCTTCCTGTTCTGAAGTTAACATAATTACAATTTCTCGTGAGTCTTCCTACATATTTTAAGACAGAACTCATGTCATTTTTAGATAGCTCTAATTATTAGAAAAAAACTTTCTAAAATTCCATACATACACATTCTTCAACACTGAACTTCCACTTCTCGAAATATATCCTACAAAAATATAACCACAGGGCACTGAAAACATCCATAAGCATCTTTTGTTATTTACCTGTTCTTAACAACAAAAAACAAGAAACATCCCTTAGTAGAGAAATATAGTATGGTAAAATACTATAGGTTACAAAGCAGCAGTTACAAAAAAATGAAAAACCTATATGCTCACTTAAGACCATCAAATCACATTGTTAACAAAAAGTTATAACACATATACACTTTGATGCCATTTATGAAAAAAACTATTAACAGTTTACATACCACTTTCTCCAGTGCCAAAAATGTTCTATATCTGCATAGTCCAGAGCAGTAGCCACTATGACAGTATATTTCTGAAATGTGACTATTAAAACTGAAAAACTGCATTTTAAATTTCACTTAATTTTATCTTAAATTTCAATACATGTAACTAGTACCTAATACACTGGACCGCACAGCCCTAGAAAAACAATCTAAATTGTTAATAGTAATTACCTCTGGAGTAGAAATCAATGGGAAGGTGAAGCAAGGGTGAAGCAAGGCAAATTTTGGCTTTACCTTTGTTACTTGGATGTTTTAGTACATGCATTGCTGAAGTGAATACTATTTGGATGTTTTAAAGAAATATTTATTATTTATATAAAAAGAAAACAAAAACAAAAACCCTGATGACACTGAACCAAAGTTAGCCAACCAAGCTAATAGAATTTAGTTTTTCTCTTCTGTCATACCTGGGAAAACTTAAGTGAGTAAATATATAGCAACTTTCCTCCAAATCACCCTTTCAATCACATTTCCTATTTCTCTCCCGAATTCTTCCTCTGCATCCTCACTTTTTAACAGTAATAGCAACTTTCTAAGTCATATAAGAAGCAGCAGTACAATGATGAAGGCTACTGAACTATCATCAGGGTAGTGAGGTATATTTCATAAGAATGTTTTCTAGTGTGGGTAAGGAATCTTGCTTCTCTATGCAAGAACCCTAACAGTGAGAAAAAACTGTCATATTTCCCTAAATCTTGTCCTCTCCAAGCCAAACACCTACAATCCTGACCAAAAGGAGTCACAAGTCTTTCACCATCATATGGCTCTAGTGTGGCTCAATTAGTAGTAACTCACTCAAATACTAACATTCCTCAGAACCTTCTCTTAATGATGTGGCACAGTCACCCAGTCTCACTTAGATTCTGAACACCTGACTTATTCATTCATTCATCAGTATCTACTGAATGATACTAAACACCAATGAACAAGCTATCTATGCACAGGCTTCTGCCCCCCAAAAGTTCTCCTTGGGTTGGCAGACATTTGACAAGTCTCTCTCTCAGCTCATCCCAGACAATGAAACTCACTTCACACTGAGTACCACTAAGCATCATGAGATTTAGAGAATGTTCCTTCAAGTTTCTAATGTATATGTGGAATTGAAATCTACATAACATGCCCCCAAATCCAACATAATGGTGCAAGTCTGTGAGCAATTCCTAATGTTCCACAGACCAGACATGCAACAATCCACAACAAAAGTGCAAAAAAGAACAATGTAGTAAAATAGAATAAATTTATTCTACAGACTTTATTATGAGACTATGTCCTTTCTCCCTTTTTGATATTAAAGTGTTCTCTACTTAGGTAGTGGCTTAGATTGAAACAAGTACCCGGTTTTTGTTTCGGTTGTTTTTAAACAGTCTTACTCACCATATAAGACCGTCATGAAAACTCTAAAGCAAATGCCTGTTCCTATTTTGCTTCTCCATGTCATCCAGTGATTTAAAAAACTTAAGAAAGTTCCCTCTGCCCTAAAATGCACTTTACACACAGAGGAAACAAGTACTTTTTTGACAAATATACCGCCATAGATGGTTAAATCATTGCATTTGGACACTGGTAGGATAAGCCTTTAACTCTGTTACACACTCTTTAACTGTACTATTAATAGCACCATAAAATAGATTCAAACACACAATTTTAAAGGTGCAAAGAGTTTAATCAAAAAACGTATATTGGTGTGAAAGACAATTGTAATTCATGGCAGTTAACTGTAATACCAAGTAACTAAATTCTTAACAAGTTTATTTCTCGCTAATCTTAAAATACCCTGATATATTTATTGAACTCCAGAAAGGGAGAGATGAGGGTGAAGAAAAACCTTTAAAAAAAAAATACTACTAACTCTACCACATACCTAAAATTGCCACTGTCGTTGACAAAACTGCAAAATTAGTGATCCGAAGTGACACAAAGTTCCTACAGGGCAATCTTCTTCGCTCAACCCTCTCCTCCAAAAGTACTGCAGGCCTGGTACTCTGCATGTTCTTATGCAAGGGTAAAAATGTACTAAGGCAATACAACATAACATAAACAAATGGGGTTTTGTAATTAGGCTGGTTTAAATGCCCTAGCTCAAAACCCAGACCTGCCCTTTAAGTGCGTGACCTTGTACAAATCATTCAACAGCTTCAAGAACCACTAGACTGTTAATTCCACTAGAGCAAAAACCATTTCTGCTTTACTTACTACAACTGTAAGTTTTCGTTCCAAAACACTGAAAAATCAGTTTCTTCCTCGTATAAAATAAGGATGAACACTATTTGTCTCGTGGCACGAAACGGAGAAATAAATGAGATGCGTGTATCAAGCCCTGGCGTGGTGACTGATCGTGGTAAACACTCAGGGAAAGTTAACTGCTAAGGAGCAGCAGCTATCCAGCCTAAAAGTACTGTTCCAATACTTTCAAACAGTAATATATAAAGCCTTTACCCACGAAATAAACCATGCACAAATTACTCCTCCCCACCCAAATAAGTGTGTGTATCTCTATTTCACACGTGCAGGTATATAAAACCTACAAGTAGTTTATAAGCCAGTGGGTTGGGAACCTAATGACATATGAACCCTGGATGTTGGAGAAGAGACTTAGGCTATGACAAGGCTTTCGGAAAACTCCAAGTTTGTCTGCTTCTAACCAGGCCAGGACCACGCGCACTCTGGGCTCCGCAGTCTCCCCTCCGGACGTCCCCCGGCTGTCAGGGACCCCTCCCCCGCGCAGAAGGGGAGGAGAGAGCGAGCCTCGGAGGCGGGGGCCTGGGTTAGGGAAAAGGGAGCCTCCCCGCGTCTCTCGCCCAGACCCACCTTAAGCAGGATGGACGGCGGCAGCTGGTTGATGTCTGGGGTTTCGGGGGGCGGCTCCCTGTGACAGTCGCAGGGATTTTCGGGGGGCTCCTGACCGTTCGCGTCGCCGCATTCGTGCTGCTGCTGAGCGGAAGAGGGGGCGGTGCCCCCGCCTCGGACCGCGGCCCCGCCGGCCTCGATGGGGGCGCTTTCGGAAGCGGGGGGCGAGGGCGGGGAGCAGAGCGGCTGCGGCGCCGGCTGCTCCGGGGCCTGGCAGCAGCCGGCGTCGGGGGTCCGCGGCGGAGAGGCGCCTCCCCCCGCGGGCCCGCCCCCGCCGCCTCCGCCGCCGCAGCCTGCGCCGCCGCAGCGGGGCTGCTTGCAAGGGGTGCAGGCGGGGACCCCGGCCCCCTTCCGCTTGCACACCATCTCGGGCGCCGCGGGAGGCTCGGGCGGCGGCGGCGGACCCCGGAAGAGCTGCACGGCGGCGGGCGGCCCCAGGAAGCGCACGGGCCCCACGCTGGCCAAGAAGAGGCCGCGGCCCTGCTGCTCCCAGGCGGCGGCCGCGGCCAGCCCCAGCTCTCGGCAGCAGGAGGCGGGCGACGAGGCAGAGGCGGCGGCGGCGGCAGCGGCGGCGGCCGAGGACAGCAGGAAGCGGCGGGCGGCGGCGGCGCAGTCCTCGGCGGCCAGGGCCGCGCAGCGTCTCGCCAGGTGCTGCGAGGCGGCGTAGGCCCCGTCCCGCGGCGGCGGCGAGAGCGGCGGCTCCTCCTCTGGGCCGACGGGGGCGGGCGCGCCGGGGCTGTGCACGATGAAGCAGAGCATGCAGGGCCCGCGAAAGAAGCAGTCCCGGCTCCGAGGTGCCGCCGGCGGAGGGGGAGCCTTCGCCGGTGGCCGGCGGGGCAGCCTAAGCAGAGGGCGCCGGCGGCGACACCAGCTGCAACAGCGAGGCCTCTTCTGGCTCGGGCGGTTACGCGGCTCCTTCGAGAGAAGGTGGCCCATATAGAAGGCCCCGCGGTGGGGACGGGGCGGGAGGTGGGCGGCCGCTCGCGCGGCCTCGGGTCGCCCGCCCTGCGCACACGCGGGCACACACGCGCCGGCGGGGGGCGGCCCGGCGCCGGCTGGGGGCTACATGCTTTGCCCAGGGAGGCCGGGAGGACGGTGGGCGCGGGCTATGGGGACGCGAAAGGACGCGAGCGAGTCTGCCAGCTCGGCGACCAGTCCGGCCCCGGCTAGCCGCTTCTCAGTCGGTCAGCGTCGCGGCGGGGACACGCCGGGTCCCGTTCGGACCATTTTAACTGCGGCTCCGCTGCCGGCGCGCGCGCCCGACACGCAGCGCCGAGCCGCAGGAGCGCGCGGCCCGTCCCGGAGGGGGCGGAGCTGGCGGCGGCGGCGCGCTCGGGCGTGGGTGTGGACGCGGCGTCCCGGCTCTCCCGGGACGAGGCCGGCGGGGGTGCGGAGCTCGCGAGCGCGGCGCACGGCCCTTCCTCGCGCCGCTCAAGTTCCTCGGAGACCGCTGCGCGCGACCCGCTGGTGGAGAGGGAGGAGCCACTTCCGAGCCAGCTGTGTGACATCCGTTTCCACAGCCGCGCTGACGTCTTGAGGTGTAAGTTCAGCAGCTGCCATTGGCCCGGAGCGCCCGCTCTTCCCCTCCACCTCCCGCGGGCCGACGGAGACCGAAGCCCAGCCGCGGCTTGGGCTCTGCGGGCAGGCCGTGTCCCCGCGGGGAGTGACGGGCGCTCGCCTTTAGGTGGCAGCGCCTTGCCGTCGTCCCGGGAGAGCCCAGTTGGTCGCGCGGTGCCACTGAGCCCCCACTTGTTGCATGCTGTGGCCTCCTCGCAACTTTATTTGGAAATGAAAATATAGTGAAACATCTGTGCGCGGCACAGGCCGTCTCCCAGAGCAGTGAGTCAGGGCCACAAGCTCGCCATCAGCACCGACTGCGCTGGGGACTGTGTCCGCCCGTTGCGTACCGTAAACGTACGCGCAGGGCCCGTGTGACAAGCCACGATGGCCTGCGTGAGGAAGGGGACAGGGCCATTCGAGTGATAGTTTTAACTAATGGAGCTAGAGAGATGGGGCAGTCACCGGAGCTGCCTGGTGTGGAGGAGCAGGCTTTCCCGATGCACCGTTAGGGAAGGCTGGGATATCCGCGGGAATGTGCCCCTGCCTTCGGCTGTCTTGTGTTGCTACAGCAGAATACCACACCCTGGATAAATTATAAACTAGTTTATTGGCCCCACAATTTTGGAGACTGGGTAGTCTGAGAATGTTTATAACAGCATGAGAAGAACTAGGGAGCATTCAAGAGACACAAAGAAAATCGGTCTTCGTCTTTTTTAATCAAGAACTCTCCCAAGGTAGTAGGAATTCGTACACTCAGGTAGAGTGTTCAAGTCCTCCCGTGCGCCTTTCTTAAAGGGGCTAGCACTTGATAATGTTACAGTGACAGAGTTTAAGATGAATTTTGGGCTTTTCAAACCATAGCAAGCCATGGTTCAGGTAGACACAACGGGAAGAGAAGATGAAATAGACTGCTTTAGGAGGGAGGACTTCATTGTTTCTGGGGCGAAACCGGAAAGGATAAAAGATGGAGACATACCTGGCTGTTTCTGGTGGGAAAGAGTTCCTGTGGTTCCTTTCTCATGTTCTCTACCTGCTCTCCGGGGGGGTCTAGTTACCTGCTGAACGGTGGCCGGTGTTTTTAAATGCTAAGAGTAACCTGAGAGAGCTGTGAGAAAACGGTATTGTGAACGCGTAGTATATTCAAGGCCCATCAGCTTAGAGACCAGTTTTTCAGCCAAGACTTTTCCTACCACAGTGGCCGGCCTCAAACAGCCTTCAATTAAACATGCCATCAAACCTTTGGATAATGGCCTCTGTCAGAAGCAGTTTTGATCTTAAGTCTGTCCTATGCAGGAATTACCCTTTCTGAACTTCTTCATAATAAAATAGAATTTCAAGAAACTTAGAGGTAAAAAATTTGTTGAAGTACTTCAGAAAACTCATTATTCACTGTTAAATGTGCTACCAAACTACATTTATCTACATGTATCTCCACAGCTTTCATCCCTCTGTCTCCATATAAGAGGCTCTCACAGAGCCCCAGAGTTCTATGGGTGAGTGGCAGAGTTTTGCTTAGGACCTTATAACATATTCTTTGTTATCTCTTCAAGGCTGTACTTTGATCAGTTCTAAAACTGTTTATTACTTGATGCCAAATTATGTGCCCCACAGTTTCATATAAGTCTAACATGTATCCTGTGACGGAGCAGTCCCACACCTGATATTTATCCTAGAGAAATAAAAGCATAGATCCTCAAAAATACTAAGAGCAAAAGTGCTTGTATAGTCACCAAACTATATGTATAGTCACCAAAAAATTGCAGACAGTGTAGGTGTCCATCAGTGAGAGAGTGGATAAAATCAACTAGTATATTCATCCAATGAAATACTACTTAACAAACAAAAGAAATAATGTGATTAAATCGCAAGTATGCATGCTGAATCAGACTCTTTGGAGTTGGAGTCCTGGAATCGATTCCCACAAGGGTTATATGTGATTCTTGAACGGACTGCCTGCCCATGCACACTCATCAAAACTACACATGCAGTGTATCATCTGCAGCTGTTTTCAGAGTTGAATGAGGCAAATGACTGACAGTTTTGATGTGATTTCTAAAGTGTTTTTAGTTGTCTTACTCCCAGTTCCGGAACTGTCCCGCTGTGAGCAGGTTGGCCTTGGTCTGTCAATTGAGTTCTATGCCCCTTTTCTAAGAAATGGCAGTTGTGTTTTATAGTTAAGAAATTCTGACATCTGCTCTCAGCAGCTCCCTTCATCTCCCTAGTAGTCCCCAGAAAAATTGCAAATTTCCTCGTGTCTAGGATTATCACTCCCCTTTTTCTTTCTGTAACATAGTGTGCAGCAGAAAGTCTTCTATAGATTATCAATGATTAAGCAAGCTTCTACTGTTATTACCAAAACTGTCGTGAGTTTTTTTTAACTTGTTACTCTAAATAGTAATACTGGTGAATATTTTTTTTTTAATACTGGTGAATATTTAAGAAACAATCTTGAATAAGAGTTAAGAGTTGTACATTGCAATTATGAGATAATTGTCGCAGCTGATAACCTTTGTTAGTGGAAAAAATAAAACAGACCTGGACAGCCCAGAGCTAGATTGGTACTGTTAGCTACGCCTTGATCCTGGCAAGTGACCTCCCATCAGCAACCAAGTCAGTGTTCTGTTGAACATAAATAATTTCAGAAAACATAAACATCAGGCACAGCCACTTAGTGAAAATAAGAGCCCCTCTGTAAACCTGACTGGGCACAAGAACATATACAAGCAAACCTTTGGCTATTATACAGGACCATAGTTTCTTGAACTTTATCTACTTTTTCTATTCTTCCTGCCTGTAGATAATGTTAAAATATGTTACATCCAGATTATTAAAAAGTTGTAAATGTTCCAAGTCTCAAAAAAATAAACACCCATTACAGAATTATCTCTACCCTTTGACAGCATTCAATCCAGAGCAAAGATTTGATTCTTCCCGTAAGTTACATGAGTCCCATTCGATAATGTCTTTTACCATTCCCTTTTACACAGTTCGAGTCCTGATGTTCCCCCCAAAAATTACTTTTACTGAGAGTACCTGCAGTTTTTTTTATCATGTCTTCTCTAACTCTTTGCAATAGACACAAAACCAAACTTGGTCTGACCACTGGTCCTTAGCTGGAAGGCATTAACATTTGTTACCATCAGATACTAGCACCATCTCTAAAATCACTGTTCCTTCTTACCTGTCATTTTCTTTATAGCATTATCATGTTAATTTGATGGGGTGTGTCTGCGCGTGCGTGTGTGTGTGTGTGTGTGTGTGTGTGTGTGTGTGTGCGTGCGTGCGCGTGTGTGTGTGTGTGTGTGTGTGTGTGTGTGTGTGCGTGCGTGTGTGTGTGTTTGGTCCGTTCTGCTAGACTATAAACTCCGTAAGGATAGGGACTTTTTTCAATTTTCAGGAAAATAATCTGGTAACTGTAAAGATGAAATGGAGTAAGAATAGGTTAATAGTAGGAAGACTAATAAAAATTGTTCAAAGGATCAGTGAGAGGCCTTAGAAGTGGCATACTGGGGATAATGAGCAGGGATGGGATTGAGAAACATTTCTGGGATATGAACTTTTCAGGATTTAATGAATTATTTATAAACTGGGTAGAGGAGAGGAAATGATGGGTACAAAGGAAATGAGCCTCCACATGGCTACTTGTATGCTCATATGGTTGAATATAAGATTTATTGTGAAAAATAGTCGATTCTATAATATAAAACATACATATCTGAATAATATTCCAACTTGAAGTACATTGGGACTTACACTACAAGCTAATATATAAATGGAAATTATATATTTTGTGTTACATTTTAATATATAAAATGTAAAATATATATAGTATATTTTGATATATAAAATATAAAAGTTCAGAAGTATTTTCTTAGCAAACATAGAATATACTTACTTTGGTTTTCTATGTTTGGTTTTTTTTTTTAGAATATACTTTGGAGCTCACATTTACTTAGTCTTACCATGCCAACTTACAGGTTTCCCTCACAGGAGTCAACTAACACAGACACACCGCACTGCAGACCATCCCCTCCATCAGAATTAAGGTGAACTTGGTTTACTCCTGAATTATCAGTACTTGTGTTAATCAATTGAATTTTAAAGGCAGATTATCCTGGATGGGTTTGCCATAGGGGAGTGAACTCTAAAGGTCAATCTAGAAGCCACAGTCAAGGATAAGCTAGAGAAATTAAAGGCAGGAGCAGACTCTCATTTTGACCTTGAAAAAGCAAAGTCTCATATAGGGAGGACTATGAGGCAGAAAAAGGTCGTAGGAACCAAGAATAGCCCCAACCTGTCAGCCAGCAAGAAAGCAGGCTCTCAGTTGAACATGCGATAATTCTTAATTCTACCAACAAACATGTGAGCTGAGGAGAAGGCCAGGACTGTAGAAGGGATTCCTTGATTTCAGTCTTGTGAGAACTTGAGTAGAGAAGCCAGCTGAGCATAAAATAGGACTTTAGGCTTAGAGAACTATGAGAGAATAAACAGATTTTGTAAGTCACTATGTTTCTGTAATTTGTTTTCACAGAAATAGGAAATGTATTCAAACAGCCCTATGGAAACCAAGACTTGATGTAATTTTAATAGGAGAAAGCAAACAATTGTCCATAACTCTCAAAGGTTAATTCAAGCTTATGAAAGGAAACAGCTAACCAGGAGTTAGCACAGATGATTTGTTCCCCCACATTTAAGTAAATTAATTGGATTATTAAGGCAAAGATGTAGATCATTTCTCAAGATTTACGTATTTAACTTTTTCTTTACTTAAATGAATACAACACAACAATGTTCTACCATATCTATTTCCTCAATTCCATGCCCAGCTGTATCTTACAATTTTATTGTCTCATTTTCAATAAATAAAAAATAACTAGAGAAAAACAATTACTGTACGTGGGTCTGTCTAACCAATTTCATAGTTTTTCCTACTAAGTTTAATAACATCTGAGTTTCTTATATAATTTTAAAAGTTACATACTTGCTAACAATAAAACAAGGCCAGATACTACAACTTTTTTAGTGATTACAAAATGGCAAGACACTTGCACAACATGTACGTGTGGTGTGTATGCACATGTGTGCACTGAAGAATATGGGGAATCAGGACTTATTCCAATTCTTTGCCAATAATTTTCTCTGAAATCAATATATTTCCTCCCTGTTTTCAACATTTTTAAAAATGGGCATTGCTTAACATTACTGAATTTTTTGTTCTGGTTTTGTTATAGTTTTTGTCTGTGACAGGGTTTCGCTGTGCAATTCAGGCTGATCCTGAACTCACTATGTAGCCCAAATCACTGACCTTGAACTCCCAGTGATCCTCCTGCCTCAGCCTCCCACATGCTGGGATTAGAGGAGTGAGCCACCACGCCCAGCTAACATTAATGAACTTTAATTATGAATCTTTATTGCACTGCAAATCAAAGGTGTCCACTGTTGACCTACTAATAGGTAATAGAACTGTAGATAGTGATAAGTTTCTGTTTTCATGGTCTGTGCATCTAAAGGACCGTTACTTCTAAAGTAATATTGTTAGGGCCAGGGATATAGCTCAGCAGCACAAGTGTCTGAGCGCCTGGCAAGCCCAAGGTGCTGAGTTTGATTCCCAGTACCACAAAAAATAAAATAAAATAACATCATTGTATCCCATCTGAGCTATAAAGAGATATTATTTTCCCTATCAACAACTCTGCACATTCTTATAAATAAAATAAAACTTACTTTGAAGTCATAAAGACACTACAGTATGTCAGAAATCTTCACTGAAAAAATTTGTGGGGCACTTAAATATTGAAAAGCCACAAGAGGGGCTGGGGATATAGCTCAGAGGAATAAGCGCCTGCCTAGCAAGCGCAGGGTCCTGAGTTCGATCCCCAGGACCGCAAAAAAAAAAAAAAAAAAAATTTGTTAAAAAGAAAAGCCACAAGAATCCATAAAGAACTGCAATAAAAATTTGTTATTTCTAAAAGAACTTTAATTCTAGGGAGATTAACCCTAAAAGCCACTTAGATTGTATTGCCTTCTGTCCTATTTTATCTATTTTCATTACCAGCCTCTGTCACCCATGAAATGTCTCCTTTCTTGTCTTTATATTTTTGACTACCCCTCAACAACATTAAAATACGCTTCATAGTATCTTCTTATGGATTTAATTTTAGGAAGTGGACTGTGAAGAAAACTATTTTGGGGCACATTAGTGGGAATGTTTGCTAAGATTACTT
>PVLD010022120.1:0-29947 GCA_004027595.1 Dinomys branickii | reverse complement strand
GGACCGATCCCAGCTTCTTCCCCGCGGGGATCGTCCCCGGCTCCCAGCGTCTGGGACTTTCCCACGTCTCGCCCCGGCAGCCTGGTCCGCCCTACCACATCTCCCCCGGCATCTCAGAGAAATACGCCCAGTTTAAACTTCCCAGCCGAGGTCCCGGCATTCACGCTCGCCAAGTCTGTCTCGAGCTGGCGGTGTTTATCAAGGAGGCTCACTCCCTTGCTGCTCACCTGGTCGCCATCTTCCCCCAGGACCCCTAATTATTATTTCTTTGGGGAAATTTTTGAGAAGAAAAACTGCTGGGCATGCTTACTTTAAAATTATTGAAAGGTGCTCCAAATTGTCCTCCAGAAGGGTTGTGCTAATTTACATTCCCACCCAGGAATCTACAGTGAATTGAGATTTAAGGTGCAAATCTTGTGGGTTTCCGGTGAATAGCCTGGATGTTTCTTAATGGATGTTCTTTCTTTGTCAAAATGTGATACTCAGCCTACAGTATGTGTTATCCACCAGTAATATTAACCCCCATGCACACACCAATTCAATCAATAAGTGGTCATTTCAAGATTCTAAATTGGTAATAATGAATGTACCCTTTTATGTTTATTAGCATTTCTCTTCCATTATACCATCCTTTGAAAGTGTAGACTGAAAAATAATAAACAAAATAAAGTAGCACTACAAAGTACCAAGTTAAGCAGTCTGAAAAAGAAGTGAAATTATTTTATATACTTTTTCCTGTACTTTTAAAAAAATAATTCCTATAAGAGTTACTATTCAAGGTGCATTGCCTTATAAATAAAAAATAGCTATATAGCACATAATATGTAACTTTGATATACTTTTAAAAAGCACTATGACTATGAACAAATACTATTGATTATAGTAACAAAATAATTAAACTACCAAGAGATAGAATAGTTTTCTGTTAAAACTTTTCAGAGAGTGTAACTGAAGATTTTCTTTGTGTGAAGAACTATTATCACGTTCAAAAATCTCTAAAGTTACTATATTTATGAAAAATGTCTTCTGCTAGAAAATTGCCCTCTTAATAAACAAAAATATCTTAATATAAGATGTCAGAAGGAAATGTATTGATAGGCTAAGCAAAGAATAATTCCTTATGCTGAGCTAAGTAAAATGCCAATATTCTATTGTGCTCTCCTCAGAAAACATTTTCTGAAATGAGACCACTGCCATTCATCCAAACCCAAAACAAACATAATTTATCAATGGTAAAGAGAAGTCATAGTTTTTTCAAAATATTATGCTTACTTAAAAACTTTTCTTATTTGAAATGTCATTGTTCATGTACGCGCCTGTTAGTTCCACTTTCCGTGAGGAGATTACTTTATCATATGAAGAGTCTGCCTGCCCAGCAAGTGACCTGTTGCACTTTGGGTCATGAGTCCACTCTGGGGGGCAGCTGCTTCCTCAAGATCTCGACCCACTCCATGGCTCAGAACTCCCAGGAAGACAGGAACGCCCTGGTAGGAACTGGATAGGTGAACACTTTACTCACAGAGGCAGGGGATGGGATAAAATCAATTTCGACAGTAACATCCATTCCCACAGCCAGTGTTTTCATTGTGTAGCCCTTGAACACAGTAACACTGCAAGGACCTCTCTCCTGCTGCAAGCAAAAGAGTTTTCTCCCTCCCCATAGAAAGTGGATTTAGTAGCAACAGGATACACACACTGAAGCCGAAGTAAAGGGCAGATGCTGAGTCTAAAAGAGGTCAAAGCTGAAAAACCTAGCACAGTCTGTGGGACTCCCTTATCTCTTGGCAATGGAGTGTTCAGGCCCAAGGTCCCCGCTTCAGCAGCTGAGCAGAGGTGGAAACCCTGCTGTATAACTCGGCCATATGGCTAGATGGCTCAGTCAGGCTGCCTTCCAACAGGGCTCCAAAGACCCGTCCCAGATGACCGTGTCCTTGTACACTGTGCTGTCTTTAAAAGAGCTGGGACAGCGAGTACCTGCTCCTAACCGATAGGTTGTGCCAAAGGAGATGTGATTTTTGCAAATGTGCTTAAGGTTAACCAGTGAACTTTACATTCACAAAAGAGAGATTCTCTTGGGTGGGCCTAATGCCCAGACTTTCCTGACAGATTTTGCTGCTGGCCTTAAGGAAACAAACTGCCATGTTGTTGAGAGAGCGCAGTAGCAGGAGCGGGCTCCAGGGGCTTAGCATTTCAGGGCTCTCGTCACTTTTCCTTGGTTCTGGCTGTGGTACCTCTTCCATCCTGCCCCTCATTAATACCATCTGCTTGGGGAAAGATGATGCTTTTGCTCTTTGGTAAATATTTATTCACATATCCATCTTCTTATCAGGGTAATTTCATGCTTTGGAATTAATGTGAGTCCTTAGTCTTCTGGACGACAGAATTGTTTTCACCTAAAGGCTGATAGGGTCAAATCTGCTACTGAAAGCCGGGGCAGCCCTGGGCCTCTGTGTACTAAGAGGAAGGGAGCTAATGATAAAAGGGTTCATTCCTAGTATCAACAGCAACTTCTAGGGGGGCTGCTGAATGGATGGTCAGTTGAAAATTCCTCTCTTACTTGAAGCATAGAATAACGTAGTGGCTATTTTTACTTTATTTATTTGGTTTGGGTTGCTTACTTGAAATAAACTAAGAAAAGCAGAAACAAATAATTTGCAGTTGACTTAAACAATAAGTTCACTGGCATTTTTGTGATTTGAAAATAATGCAGAGCCAGGCTTGGTGACAGAGGCTTGTCATCTCACTACTCTGGGAAACGAGGAGATCACAAGTCTGAGGCCAGCACAGGGCATTTAGCATCTTAACGGGATCCTGTTTCCAAAAAAATTTTTTTAAAGCCTGGGGATGTAGCTTAATGCAAAAGCCCTGGATACCAGGAAAAAGAAACAAGAGCTGGTCCTCAGAAGGGCTTTAATATATCATCATTGGTTGTGCATTATTTGCTGACAAATTGCTATTTTTGCAGTATGACAAATGGGTAGGTTTGAGAAAAAACAGCTCTGTAGGTAATTTTAAGGCCTACACAATATTCAGTTGTTCTTTCTTTAAACATAATTGGCTGTAGTAAGGTTCCAAGAAAGTTTTCTTTTTGTATTTGAAAGATCTGAATTGGAGGCATATAAATTTTTATTTTTACAAACCACTCCATGACTCACATAGTCAGTTTGGGAAGCATTGTCTTGCAAAACTCATAATATACACTTTATTTTTAAAGAAGATATTCCACTAGCTATGTTCTTAAATTTTTGACTTAGCAGATCTAAAGTAAAGCTTAGATATTTTCTAGAACATTCCATTAAGATGTACTTTTGGGGCCACTGAATTAAAGCATCCAGGTACAACAAATGGAAATGAATTCCAAATGTGGATTCGAACTATTTTAAAACAGCTGCCCCTTTAACTGTGATAACAAAACACACTCTAAGAAGGAATTATATGGCCATCTTGGATTCTGGGAACCATGAAGCTATGCAGTGAGTGATAATTCATATAGAATAAGGATATGGAATAAACATGCTGAGAAATTTCTCTTATGTCTGGTTAGAGGTCTATCGTTTCTCTCAATCACAAGAAATCACCAGCCTTCATTCTGAGTTAAATACACACAGTACGTCCCTGCTGGTCTCTGGATCTCTCTAGTTTTTCCTGTAAGAAAATCAATTCCAAAGGAACTCAAAATTAATCAGAGGGCTGAAAACACATTCCGCTCTCAGTCGGGTCCATACACTGTCCAGAAAAGCTAATGGGTTCAATACAAGGAAAATTTCTATTTCTAGAAATATGATAGCTTAGAGAGGGTGAAAACTCACACATTATAAACCATTTAAAAATGGTAAACAAGGAAAACAAACATCCTCTCTATGAAAATATGATTTTATAAAAGTTAAGGATATAATTCTCATAAATATATAGAATGAATTTGCATCAATAATCTTTTAACAAACAGATTGGGAAATGTAGTAAAATGCTTATGCTTCAAGAAACCTTTGCAGGAGAAAGTTTTATATCTTCCAGCAGAAATGATATTTTTAAATATTAAAATACTTTTACAATCACTGCATACAATATTAGTTACAGTAGTGAATAGCAATACATTATAGTCTGTGGCATTGTATAATCTACAGAACAGAAATCATTTTATTGCTATCTGACAAGAATTCTTTATATTGCCTTTGATCCTTCTGTAATTTAACCTCTCCCCTTACACAGTTATAAAGTAGTTTCAGCAATAGTAAATAGAGTGCCTAACACATATTCACACTCCTAGAGCTGTAGATATAACTTGTGCTAGCCCACGGTCAGTACAATAATGAAAAATGCCCAGTAGTGGATTTTACCAATTTCTAAGTTTGGATAGTTTGTCTTTAAATTGTTCAAGCTTTTGACATCATAAATAAGGCTCAAAACTTTATTTCCATCACAAAAAAGATGGCTTTATTTTGTATAATTTATCTTCATAAATCCTTGGTTAATTAACATGTCAAAAACCTTTATAAGGTGCTCAGAAAATGAAGAGATATTTGGGTTTGATATCTGGTAGGTCAGAAATTAGCATTAACAGATTTTTGTGAGAAATGAAGGGTTATGTTTTCATTGCTGTGTATTATCCATTCTGTATAACATTAAGCAGCCATAGTTAAGAAATGCACCTCCATTTCATGTTAAAGTCCTAATATTTTCTAATATCTTAGGACTATAGTGAAGCTACTTTTCTTTCCACCTATGAGACTTGGAATCCATGAGTTACAAAAGTGGTAACATGTCAATTTCCTGTGCTGGTTTTATAAACATTGGTACCAAATATAAAGAACAGAACTTGATCCTTAATGATGATCTTATACCTGATCACATGAATGACTCTCTTAAATTGAATACTTAGGGCCTTAGTTACAAATTACTGCCCAGTTAAATCCTATTAAAAAGGTAATCATATTTTAACTGAAAGAAAAGTCTGAATAATTATATTGCTGTGAAAATTAGGAAAGCTCAGTAAAAATACTAATTTCTGCTTTTTTGAGTGATGAGAAGATTTGCAGGGCTTTATTCTGATTCCAAAGGCAATACCATAATTTATAGGTTAAAAATAAAGAGACGAGTCACTGTTTAATTTATTTAGAAAGTGAACTACTCATATCAACAGTCTTTCAAAACAATTAGCCACAATTGTACTTTTCTGATTAGTTTATCCACTGTCATGCAATTAAGTCTTGTTTTTCTGGGTCTGTAACATTTCATAAAATTTTTATATCTGCACCAAAATGTGTCATGTAAATCAGTATTCAGTTCCTTAGTGTAATCTGATAAATTTCCTAGCTATCCTAGCACATGAATGTTAACCAAAAATATTATTTGTAATATCAATTAGTAATACTTTTTCCACTTTTTTTTCAGATGATCCAATTTTTAAATGGCAAAGGACATTAGTTCTCAGACAAGACTCTGAGGAGAGGAAAAGCTACTGGGGTGACCTATTCTAAAAGCATTTTCTTTTTCAGAAGTAATTGTGATAAATTTTCTTAATTGGAGCTTAAAAGTAGAGAAACAAATAATACAAACAATCATCACAATAAACTAATGAAAATTCTTTTATTTATCTCCTTCATCAGGCCATAGATTTCTATTTCTAGTGAGAGAAGTCAGCCAGCTGCCAGATCACAAAAACCACATTGCCAATCATTGCTGCAATGAATAGCATGAAGAAAAACAAAATGACATACAATAAAATTTGACAAACTAAAAATAAAATACACGAAAATCAGAAACACTTGTTCTCCATTGGGAATCACCTGGGTAGCTGAGGATAAATTTGCTTGGAATTCAGCAGGATGTAAAGTGTGTGCATATTGCCTGGGGCGCAGGTTCTTTGTCTCTGTCTGGTCAGTGATCATAGCTAGGGCAGTGGAAAGACAAACATTCAAAGAGCTAGAGACACAGCACTGAAACATGTAAAATTAGCACATGAAAGATTTACTAAATAACTCTTAAGTGACGGAACTACTAAGAGGGAAAACTTGACTTAATGGCACTTGTGAGCAGAGGTACATGGATACAAATTAGGCATCAAACTGCTAAATGTTCTCTGAGTATATGAGATGACCTTTATAATAGGATCGCAATCATTGACCTTGGTCTGAAGTAAAAGAATTTGCATTGCTTATACCCTTACAGACTTGCCAGATGCCTAATCAATAAGTAAGTGCAAATTCAAATTAGCTACATAGCCTTAGAATATCAAATATCCCAACTGCTGTACAGAGCAGATAACTATGAAAATTTTATATATTTCTAATTTTTTGGTAGTTTTCTTTATTATTTTAAATACATACCTGAAATTACACAGGGCAAATTAAAATCTCTACTGTCCACCATTTCCAAAATTGGCAGTTGGTTTATTGAGTTGCTATGATATCCATAAGAAAATATCATAGACCACATGATTTAAAAAATAGAAATTATTTTCCTGTAGTTATATAATCTAGAAGTCCAAAATCAAGGTGTCAGCAGCTTTAGTTTCTCTTCAAGCCTCTGTGTTTGGCTTGAAGATGGTCATCTTCTCTCTGTGGGGCTCTTTATTCCTACATATATGTTCCAGGTGTCTCTTCTCTCAAGAAATGGATTGTTTGAGATTACAGTCCTACACTGAGGACCTTATTTTATCCTAACTTTCTGGAAATGGGTCTTTTACTGTAATAATTTTTCTGTTAAATATTCATCACATTTTGATTACACATTATAGTTCAAGAAATATTAAGGTAATGAAGTATTATGAAGAGGTTTCACCTTATGAATATCATTGGATATAAGGTCAAAACAAATAAAATGTTATCTGGGTATAAATACTCTTATATTTGCATAAATTAAATAAATATATGTGTATATATATATGTGTGTATATATATAGAAATTAGAAATTCAATGTACAGGTTATATATCATTATACTCATGACTTAAGGAAAATTCTTACCTGTAAGAGAGTTTGAAAACTTAGTCCAACAGAGCCTACAGAATAAAAAAGAATGTACAAATTTTTAAGTAGAAATAAAAGAACCTGTAGGACATAATAAAATTCACATTCATTTCCATTAGATCTCTAAAGAAAAAGAGAAACAATAAACCTCAAAGCTGTAAAGCTAAAATGTTCCTGGTATTTTTGGAACAGAGGTATATTCAGTTCTGATCAGCTCAGTGAACACCAAATAAAGTAATTGAAAAGATACCCAGATCTACATACATAATACTAAAATGAGAACACCAAAATGGTTAAATGAAAACAGCTGGCAAAGAAAGACAGATTATTTACAAAGCAATCCCAATGAGCCTGTCCACAGACTCTCCAGTGGAAGAGCATATGCCAGAAAACCAGGGCATAGTATCTTCAATGATGGAAGGAAGTAAATATCAGACTCAATTTCTGCATTGCAGAGAACTTCAATGTAAGTGTGGCAAACTGTAAAGCTGCTTCTTCTAAGGAGCATCAAGGACATAAAACTTAGGGGCCTTCTTTGAAATGAAATGGGATATTTTATAATATTAGAAAATCATTGTATGAAGAAACTTACTTTGTAAAATCTTAAGATTAGAGAAACTCTGTTCTTTGAAAATTGACCAGAGAATAGGCCAGAATAAACTGGCTTTGAACTAGAGAAGAATGAAATGGTACAATCATTAAAGCAGCTTTGATTTGGTGTAGGAGGCGATTAGTATGTTCCTTACTTTCGTTAAGTAATCAGCTTTAAAAATTCATAAAACCTGCTTAGCGTTGTTCACAGAAAGGGCATCCTCCAGCAAGTCTCCTGTGCCTGGGCTATCTGATGAGCTCAGGATTGCATGTGCCAAAGGGTGAATCATTCATCCTTTGAAAAATTACCAGATCAAACTATATATAAGTTTCCAAGTAAACAAAACCAACCCCTGGTAACACCAACAGGTCTAACACTGTAGGTTGTCCAACAGAAATTTCTGTCTGATGAAAATGTCTCATATCTGTACTGTAAACATGTAACCACTAGTCAAATGTCTGTATCAAGAGCTTGAAATATGACTATGACAGAAAAACAGAATTTTAAAATTTAATTTTAATTATTTTAAATGCAGTTAACCGCATGTGTTGCCATAGGTGACAACTCTGTTAGAGCTGTTAGTGATTGTTTTATGGAAGGAAAATAATTCTAAAATGAAGAGTGAAATATAAAAGAGTGGTAAACATTTTTGGATAAAGCATTGATGGGAAATTACCAAAAGACTAGTAATGGTGATTAAAATGGTAGACAAAATAGTAGAAAGTGATAAAAACATTAAAATAAAGATAAAACTAAAGTTGTTGACATTGAAATATCATTATTATTTTAAAATCAAGTTGGATATTGATTAAATTTATGCTACGTTAATGTTTACCTTCACACCCACATGTATTCATATTGCAGTCCTGAGAACTGAACAAGGACTTTCACGTGTTAGGCAACTGTTCTAGCATTAAGCCAAAATCATAATCACTCTCTGATCTTCATACTTTCATTTTGTAAACCTAAAACTTTGAACGTTCATTCAAAATACGGGGAGCTTATTACAGTCAAATTTAAATCTCAGATGAAATGATGAGCCACTGTTTGTTCTTCTCACAGCCTAACTAAGGGATACACAGACAAAGAGAATGATTTAAAGTTAGCTAAAGGATGAAGAACCCTGCACTGTGGAATGTGGTTCATCTGTTTTCCAGGTTGTTAGGAGCCTCGGGTTAAAAAGGATTGGGGGTGGAGAAGATAAGTTACAAGAGTACAAGTTAAATTCAACTGGGTATCAAAGGTGTATAGAAAACCTTCGGCATCTTGAAGAAATCTTTTTAAAGTCTTTCCTTGCATTACACCTTAACCTCAGTCCTGAAACAGGCAGGGTAAATTCACTGCAGATATTAGATGGATTTCTATGTGAGAGGGGTTGCGCTCCTCAGATCGCAACCTAAATAAATGGCCACAATCCACAGACACAGCCAGAGCCTTACTAACCTGCTAGCTGGTTCTTACTCAAGTAAAGCTCACATGTAACCATTAATAATCCCAACTTCCATGTTTTTAGATAAGATTCAAGAATAGTTCCTGCCTTCGTGACCATATTTTCACTTTGTATGAATAGCATTAGGTGCAAATTTGGGATTTGGTGTAGCAGCAATAACTGTAAGTAAAGAATTAATTGCTGGATGTATTACTGTGCTGCAAAAGGTGACGAATACATCTTAAAACAGAAGTACAGTATTGTCCAAAACAAACTGATGACTTACAGACTAAATATATTACATGTACCTGCCAAGAGGAAAGCTGTCAGTGGAGGAAAACTTGTCCTAAAGACCCCTGTGAAGAATGCAGGCTGAGTGAATAATTTTGCAATTTTAGCTAAGAAGAAGTGGGGTTGGACAATGCAAACAATAATGCTATCCAATAAAACAGATGTAAGTGCCCAATTTTTGCACTTACTCCCCAAAATGCCCCAAAATGTCCAAAAAATTGCAAATTTTAACTGAAATTTACTTGACAATATTTACAGAAAGCTCTTGAGCCATCACACTTTTCCAAAATTGCCCATCTAACAAATAACTATGATCTCGGCATTCTTTTAACTTGGAACTACCACTCAAACTTTTTAAGAAAGGAATGTCCCTTTCTCCTTAGTAAAGTCCGCTAGCACAGGTGAAGTGTACTGAAACCAGCGTGCATGGGCTTACAATGGCTGATGATTGTGTGCATCTTCTCCCCATTCTCCTTTCAATATCATCATGATACTAAACAGACTCTAAATATTATGACCTAGAAGAGAGGATATTTTTGTTTTGTAATGACAGTAATTGTTAAGCATAGATCACCATACAAAGTTCCAAATTAGGTGGTCTCCTAAAAGCATCCTTCTGGTGAGGTCTATGGGCTCATTAGTCATAAAAGATATAGACATTAGGCTACTGATATCCTTGGATCCAAAACAAATCTAAATTTTAAGATCTCCAGGAAGTTCTAGACCAATACTACTTTCTACTGATATAAGTAGAATTAATGGGCCCAACTCAGTTGTTTTTGTTTATAAACACTACCCAAACTGCAGATTACTCTAAAATTATTAGTAAAAGAATTATCAAAGCCAGTATTTGAAAGCCTCATAGGAAATTCATTAATCATAATTTGTAGAAGTACTTTGTAATAAACTAATTATCCTATCAAGAAAACCAATAAACAAAGATGTACACTTATTCATAGGGCACAAATAAGGTTTCCGTTCTTCCCATTGTCCAAAATATAAGTATTATTTTCTTTTCAGTGCTGTATCTGTGGTAGTTAGGGACCTGCGTTCTGCTTTCTTTAGTGTCCTTTTGGACTGAAATTGCCAATATACATGTACTTTTCCCAAGATCGTTAGTGTACCACAGTTTTTAACCTCAGAGTTCACTGAGACACTCTCTTAATTACTACCAGTCCTTAAATAGAATTTTAAGAAACTCAAGAGTCCTTATAATGCTTCTCTTCATATTTCTAATTTAATAAGATTTTGCAATGTTTGAAGGTGAGATGAGCTATAAAACAGAACCCATTTACTATTGTAATCTGGCAAAACAGGAAATATCAAATATAAATATCTGAAAACCAAGTTAAGATAATCAGACCAAGGAGTATTGAATGGTATGTGATTTACTTTAAGGTAAACCCCTCATATTAATAAACTGCAAGCTACTCAAAAATTTCCCATATCATTTACAAAATCATTAAAAGATTTCCTGCATCTCACTCTTAAGTGCCATAAGTAGAGATCCAGATTTTTTGAAATCTTCCTTTGAAACAACAGGTGGGCATTTGCTTTCTATTTCAAAATGAGCTATTAACAACCATTCACATTAATTTCATCCTGTCTTTCTATTTATGCATCAGAAATAGAATATACACTGATATTTTTGGAAAGAAAGAGTTGTTACTTTTATGTACAAAACCCAAAGCAATGTATACTTAATGCAGTTCAGTTTCAAATTCTTTAGTCTTTGCATTTTGTAGCTCCAGATTTTGGATTTTTTTCTTCTCCAGTGATGGCAAATCCCATTTTGTCTCCATTGTAGTTGGATATAATTAGATGTTGTGGCTCACCCCACCTGATATCAGAGCTATGGCATTTTCCGTTTAATGCCGACAGGTGTAATATCAGCCTTAAACTTTTCATTAACCTTGGTTGTCTCACGTTTTCTTGTAAATTTTGTGGGGAGGTTTCTCATCATTTTGTATTTTTATACTCTTGCAACCAACTTGCTGTGTTTTCATCTGTAACCGTGAAGTGGAAGTATAGTTGCTTTTCAACAAACATTTTTTAAAAAGGAAAATACAAAAGCATACAAGATAAATAAGTGTGCATACTGACAATCTACTACGTTTTTCAGTGGTAATCTTTTCAGCAACCATGCTTTGGGCCCCTTCTGTTAGATTCCATTTTAGCTTTACCTTTTTCTAGTTTCTAGAGGTGTCAAATTACAGTGATTATTTGAGACCATTCTTCTTTTTTAATGGATTTAACTTTGTCTCAAAGCGCAGTTGATTTAATTATCAAAAGCTGGGGATGGGCATATCATAAAGGAGAGTTAAATATTTGAAAATCTACTCCAACATTAAAAACAGATTTAGTTCTCCCTTTGATAATGCCTTTCCTGCATCTCCCCAATTTGATGTACTGCATTTTTGTTTGCTTAAATGTACTTCTGATTTCTTCTTTGATACTTTTTGACCAAATAGTTGACCAAGAATATGTTGTTTATTTTCCACATATTTGTTGCCTTCCTGATTTTAACTATTTTATTGTTATTTAACTTCATTCCATTAGTCAGGAAAGATATTTAGTATGATTTAAATCTTCTTAAATTTCATTAACTTTTGTTTTGTAATCTTACCTGTAGCATATATAAGATAGTCTCAAAAAAGACCAATGTGTATTTGGGAAGTTCTTGTATTCTGCTATTATTGGGTAGAATTTTGTGTGAATTCAACAGGTGCATTTGTTCTAAACTTGTCATTTATTTCCTGTTTCCTTGTATTTGTTCTGTTTGTTAATGAAACTTTAACACTGATATCTTCTATTAATATTGAATTTCTCTTTTTTCTCCCTTCAATTCTGTCATGGTAGACTTTACATATATATTTTGATGCAGAATGTATCAGTTTCACTATTGTATTTTTCTGGTGAACTAATCCATTTATCTTTATCAAACATATTCTATCTCTATTATATATTTTACTTAAAATTTATTTTGTCTAATACGGCCATCTATCAATCATTTTTATTATAATTTCCATAAAACAAATTTTTGATCCTTTCACTATGAGATGACTATTCTTAAATGTAATTAGATCTTGAAGAACTTAAATATTGTTTTTTCTTCCTTTTTGTCCATCAGTCATTGCATATCTTTTGATTGGTGAACTTAATCTATGTCTAATTTTTAAAGTAAGTGATAATTATTTTTAATTCATTGATATTTTTATAATCATTTATGTTACTCTTGCAATCCTTTAGTCTGTATTTTTCCTTGCTGTATTATTAAGTTCTTTGTATTGATATGCATTGCTTTTTCTATATATTGGGGTGGGGCTTAGAGTTTATATAAGATGTCTTATGTTATTGTCTTAGTTGTTGGGCACAATACACAACACTCTCAACTTCAAGGAGGACAATTTTATTTTGGTTCATGTTCTCAGACTGTGATCATCTGGCTCCTAGGCAAAAACAAGAAGACAGAAGAGAATGGTAGGAAAATGGGGACTCAGCCTGTGACACCAAATGAGAAGAAAGATAAGGGAGGAAGCTGGGATGCACCCTGAGACAATAATCCTAGGTGCAATGTCAGAAACTCAAGATTCAATACTGCATAGCCTTGGTGGCTGCAGCCCTCATGCCTTCTCGTATAGGATAGTTCTGCCCCCCCCCCCCCCCCCGCTGTGGCTTTCCTCAGCAGATATTCCGTATTTCTTTTTTCCCTATATTTCTGGGACCCCCACTGCACTTTGGGCTCTTTTCCCACAGCTTTAATCACTGCTTTTTCGGACTTCATGGGCCATCTGCTGAAATCTGAGTGGGAGTCTCTATGACCCCATAACTCTTGCATTCTGCATGCCTGTAAAAACTGCATTATGTGGATGACACCAAGATCTGCTGACAGTCCCATGAGTACCCAGTTTCAATTGGGCCACAGTGAGTCACTTCTGAGGACCTGGGTGGTTAAACTTAGAGGAGCATTTACTTCTATTCTTCTGAATGAGGATGGTGCCCAGGGAATCTCTTCTCAAGTGAGAGGTTTACAGCTTAGTTCCGTGAGCCTGTTATGCATAGGTACTTGCTGATTCCTGAGATGCCTTTAAACCATATTTCCTATTGTTCTAATGCAAAATATCTAGTTTAAAAAAAAATATTTTCAGCAGTCATGTTCTCCCTTGTCCCAACTTTAAAAGTGCTTCTTGTTTGATGAAATGGAAAATGTTTTGTCTCTTTGGGCTCCAATATTTGGTCTTGATTTTCATTATAGATCTGGTTAATGGCAGCCAGAAGCGCCCATACAGCACCCTGAGTATTAGAATACCTTGAAATTTCCTCCTCTGTATTAGTTAATTAATCTCAGTCTCCCACAGAATTTCAGAACCTGGGAAAACGTAAACAAACCTTCTGCCAGAGAGCAATTTGCGTAGCCTCTAGTGCAACCACCAATGGTGAGCTTCTACCAAACTGAAACCTCCTGACCCTGGGCTTTACTGTTTACATTCCCATCAGTATTCTTTTCTTCTAGGATTGGTCCAGATTTTTCTTTAAAATAAGCATACAACGTTCTAGGGTCTCTTTTAACTTCATCTCTAAATCTTTCCAAATTGGTTCTGAAAACAAGTTTGAAACACTTCCAAGCACATGGTCAGGTACAGTCACAACAATAAAACTGTTCTGTAGAATAAATTTCAGTCACAGTTAATTTCCTATCACTGGACATATTATCCTATACCCAAACTTAATGAGAGGTTTTTGTCTCATGATTGTATTCCATGGTCATCTGGATCCAAGGCTAAAATAGGATGACAAAGAGGTGTGGCAGAGGAAAATGTGTGATCCAGTACAACCAGGGAGCAGAGAGAAAGGGAGGAGATGAGTAAAAACACCCCTATTGATCCTCTTGAACTCAGGTTCCGTGTCGTAACTTGTCTTAGTTACTTTTCTCTTGTTGCTGAGAAGCTCAACATTAAGGAAGGAAAGGTTTATTTAGCTCACAGCTTGTGGAGGTTTCAGTCAATAATCAGATGGCTCCAAGGCAGGGTGGTGCATGGCAGAGGAGCAAAAGTTTTTAGTGGAGGAAGACAGCAAAAGCAGGAAGAGTAAAAAGGGAATGGTGTAAGAAAAGACTCTTTCTGTCCATTATATGGTATGTAGGCTTCCCTAGGGTAAGGATAGCATTCACACCCATAATCCAAGCATTGGATCATGAATGAATCACGAACTCTTCAACTCACCCCTGTGACTGCTTGAGGCTTGGGGGTTACCCAGACACAAAACATAACATAACTGAGGGAAACTACTGAAGCGTGCGGTGCCACCATGATCCATCATCTTTCAAGTGCAGGAAAATTTTGGAGGATATTTTAGACCTAAATCACAACAGGTATAATACTCAATTTCATGTTGATGATAACATAAATTCAGTCCTATATAATACATCACATTTGATCTTCTCTATCCACAAACTTCATAATATTGCTGTCACAATTTACACCTCTTCATAGTGTATAAGGAGTGATAATAATATGATGTGTGCTTTAAAGATGTTACAGTAAAAAGACATTTAGACATTAACCCCTGCTCTTTTAAAATGCTTATCCTTTCATTTTTCCTCATTTCTCAAGAAGTTCTGGAAATACATTGTTATGAATTTTTTAGTTGTGTTATGGGGGCTACATTTAGGTCCTGAATTGGTTCAAGAAACTTACCCTTCATGATCATTTTTATTGGGGAACAGCCAGAAGTTGCATGATGCAGAGGTATTGAATAAAGTCAATAAGCACATAATTGAATGTTTTCATGAGCCTGCATTTGTTTTGAATGCTACTTAGCAGTGGGACTCACTATATATATATATATATATAATCACAACCTGTAAAGACCTGAAAACAGAATTTCATAGCTGCTTCAGAAAGTCACAGGAAAAGTGGGGTAAGTGTATCTAGAGAAAGTGGGAGTGATCCGAGGAGGAGTAAGAGTCATGTGTCCTTTCATGTAGTAATTTTTTAACTTAAACATTCAGTATACTTTTAGATGACCCTTTGTGTATCTCTCAACATATTTTGGCAGTCATTTTTTATTTTATTTTATTTTTTGCAGTACTGGGGATCGAACTCAGGACCCTGCGATTGCTAGGCAGGTGCTTATTCCACTGAGCTATATCCCCAGCCCCTTGGCAGTCATTTTAAACTACTTTTTTAACATTTATATAATTAAAAAATCATTACCACTACTATTACCTAAATAATTTTTTCCCATTTCTCTATTATCAGGAACGGTTTTCACACTATCTTACATGTCATATTGTTGCTTGGCATATTTTATTGGAACTTGGCTAACTGTCTACAGTGTTCTCTATGAGGTGGACCCCTTTTCTACACTGGTTAAGCGTAGGCAGCAAGTATCAGGCAATGGCAGTACAGTCTCCAGAAAGAGGGTCTCCCACATCTTTACACCAGCTTTTTAACGTTTTTATCATTCCTCAAGGTGCATAAACCTTTCAATACTTTTCATTTTTCATGGAAGAAAATTTTTCATTAATTGTCACTGAATCCGTGTTTTAAGGGAAGGAAAACATATGATTTTCTATTCTAACATTTTATTTATACCTTAGAAGTTTTTTATTTTGGTAACTGTGGATTATTATTCTCTTTCTAAAATTTTATCCAGGGTTCATTTTGGCCAATGGACTTCTCTGAAAAACAAACAAAGAGATCTTTAATAATTTAATTCAAGAAGAACAGAAGCAGATCTTGAGTCATAAACCTCATGGGACATTATGAGCTACTATTTTCCGTCTTTACTATTCTTTAATTCATATTTTAAAAGCCTGGGTAAGTGAAATGTACTATAGCTTGCAATTTGACAAAGGAGCTGTATATACTCACTTCCACATAATCCTGAGAATTGTTTAGCACAGAAGGTTAGGAGCTTATACAGGAATTGAAGTTAAAAAGAACAATCCTACAGATGCAAAATTAACTTTTCATAGTACATGTTGTCTCTTCCATAAACATTCATTTTTTATACTTCTAGAGACTTTTCTGGGACTTTTGACGTTACTAATAAACGTTGCTTGGAAATCAAGATTGCCTGTTACAATACATCTGAACACAAATAACTGAGTGTTTGATTTCCATCTTGGTCAACTATTGCCTGGGGGCTACAGTGAAAATAATTCTGTCACTATCCATGACCTATTCTGTCAATGGCCAGGGGGACCTTTGAAGGAAGGTTATGTTTTATAACTATAGTAGCAGCTAACGAAACTCCTAATATTTGATAAGCAAATTATCTCCCTGAGGGTTGGTTTAAGTGGTATGTTCCTCTTCCTCCACACTGAAAAATAGATAGGTAGATACTAGATAAAGACAGACAGACAGACAGATGGACAGACAAGTAGCAAGTGCTTATGGCTCAATGAAATCCAAATAAGCTAGACATTGTAGTCATGAGCATTGTTTTTTTATGTAACGATGGATTTCTGAATGATTCTATTCTCATGAAAGTTTGAGAACCAATCGTAACTAGAAAACACGGCAGCATTGTGTGTAAATATGTATGTGGCAAGCGCGCACACACACACACACACACTATATATATATATATATATATATATATATATTAGTCAAGAAAACCTAAATGGCTAACAATAAAAAGGACTGAATATAGAAGCACATTTCATTTAATTATATTAAATAGAGTCATGGAAATTAAGAAATACTGAACATAAAAAAACATATTAGAATATTAGCAAAACAGTAAGCAAGAATATAACTTGTAACTTGCAGAAAAAAATATAGTGTGTTATCTTTTAGAAGTTTTAAAATACATAGGATATTCCTAAGTCTGCCAGCTTTCAGTGAGCACACTTTTTGGTTAACCTATGTTTATCAAAGCTTCAGGCACCCAGTAACATGTTTTAAATTTCATTTACTGTGGCATATTAACCATAAATGTTTGCTTTAGGTACAAACTTCACTGCTAACTCCTTTGTCCACAATTCTGTTTTGAAAACTAAATGTTCCCCGTGACCAGTGACCCATTACACCATTTCTCTCAAAACCTATTTGTTTGGTCACACAGCATACATTACTACTCAATACTAAACAGAGAACTTTTGATACAGGAGACAAGTTATATGCATATGAATAACTGCTAATAAGAAAATTCTGTATTGAATGCCAGTGTCACAACTGTAGCATTTTGAGACAATGAGACTACAGAAATGAAAATATATTAACACTAACTAAGAATGAGGGATGGAGACGGGGAAAGTATAAAGGGAGCAGAAAGAAACCTTTTGTAGTGACAGTGTAGTTCAGTGTTTTCACTCTGGCTCTGATGATATGAATCTATACCTGTGATTACATGACATAGAGTTATATTCACATTGTACCAGGATCAATCTCTGCTTTGATTTGTTGTAATTGTATGGAATGAATCCACTGGGCAAAACTGAGTAAGGGTATGTGGGAACTGTCTGCAGTAATTTTTCCGTGAATGTATAATCATTTCAAAAACAGTTTAAAAGTCAGTTACCTTTACAGAGATTGAAATAATACGTGTTACTATGAAGCATGTGGAAAATCTTAGGGCGATGTGCACACTCATCATACTGGTTGCGGTGTTGATTTAAGAGATGTGTAAGTACTTCAAAGATCAAAAGTCTGCATACTTTAAACATGCAAAGTTTATTTCACAGAAATCAACTTCAATAGAATAATATGATTTTTGCCATTTTAAAATAATAATTAAAACTTTGCAAGTAGGTAGGGCACATAGTCTGAAATTCATCCTATTTTCCCACTACTACTATGTCTATTTTAAATATTAAGGAGAAAAAATAATTGATGTTTAGAGGATTTTATTAGTTTTCTGAGAATACAAGACTAGCATTTGGAATGCCTGGATGATGAGCCACCTACCTACAATTCCTCTGCTTTTTACAAAGTTAGACCCTGTACCTCTTCCATCACATGGTGTTGCTATTACAGGAGACTCTTTTGACCTCTTTATTTCATTTTGCATCCCATTCTCCTCAAGCCAAGGAGAATAACCCCTGGATATTTTACAACATGAATCTCATCTACTTACTTTTTTCTATCTCCTTAGTAACTCTTGTTACAGTCCCGTTAGAAAATCAATGAAATGACTCCTTACAGTTTAACACATCACATACATATTTATAATGTATAACTTATATTAATGACAGGTAATATATGTCTTATATTAATAACATGTATAACATATAGCTTGAAGAGTTTACTTAATTAAAATATGTACATAATTTAATGTGTACATATACAACTTGTGCATAACTTACTTTCTTATTGTACTAACTTATAAATACGTTTTGGCATATTCTTCCGCCATGAGTAAAACATTTTGTCCAGTCCTTGGCTGATTATCAGACCCAAATGCCGTCACCTCAGGTACCGTGTCCCATCTCCCACCAAGCCTCCTACGTGCTGGCACACTATCGTTTATCCTCACATTCACAAAAAAAGATCAAAGACTTGTTTTTGTTTTCTCTGTTCCTATATTCTCTTGGACAAGAAATGACGTCTTTTTTCTTTCTGTAAAGGCCATTGTAGCATTAGTATGTATTTAATTTTCTTATTAAGTACTTTCTTGAATTTAATTTCTAAGTAAGATTCAAAATGAAGGTCTTATCTACTAGCATGTTTTCATCTGTTCCAAAAATAAACTAGAAAACTGCATGAACAATGGTGGGAAAGAGTGGTGGTCTGTCCTCTGCCTCACGTGGTTTCCACTTCCTGAGCTTTCTTTCCTCCTGAGCTTTGTGTCCTCCTTGATGTAAGAAGCCACCCAATTTCTCAGAAGGATCTGGGCCATACAGATAGGTCACATCTGTCTACACTGATCATAATCATTTTGACCTTTGAAAATACTATGTCACACTAAAGATCCTTTTAGTCACTGTATTATTTCATTTTTCCCTTCATTTCTTGTATATTCTTTTTTGTTATTTGATCTGTGTATAACATCCCAAGAGCTCTAGGGACCATCCCTGTGTGATTATGCTAAAGGACCAAAATATATAAGCATGATTAAGGGAAAATGATTCATACACTTACTTTTGGCCTCAAAATAAAATTAAGTTTCAAAGTTTCTTTTGATCATTCCTCACTACATTTTTTGGCTTAATTTTTTTCTTATGTGGACATTTTCTTTCATAGACAGCATATATTCACTTAAATAGCTTTTAGTTGTCCAACTCAACATTCTAGAAAGGAGATATGTTTTTAATCAGATTCACAATGAAAGACAAGACCAGCATTAATTTTTAAAGAATTTTAAAAAGATTTTTTCAAGTTAAAGAAAGAAATGCTTCATGTGGATTAAAATTCCATTTTAAATTAAATGAACTCCAGAAGTGGGATGAACCACTGTGTATATTTGGAAGTTGAAAGTTTTGTTCTAGATTAATGAAATACCATTGGAGGGACCAATACACAAAAGTGCAAAAGAAGATTTTATTCAAACTGTTGTAAGACAAAAAGACAATAAATTAATGAATAAACAAGGGCATGTCATTTTAGGGTTATATCATGAGAGTAATTTTCATATTATATGAGTTAATTTTGTTTCCTATGTACAAATGAGACAGCTAGTATAAAAGAAATTGCCCCAGTGATTTATGAATTCTTACTGCTGGTCATATGTCTCATTCTTTTAATTGTGATATAAAAAAATTATCAAAATGGAAAATAATAGCATCTAAGGAAGGTTGGGACCAAAAAGTGCTGTCTATTTTAATAAACATTATTATTGGATTTTGTATAAATCTCAGTTGTGTGTGCTGAAGAATTCCAAAGATCTCTGTGTGTTTTTAAGGTTCTATTCTAGAAAGCATGCTGTTAGAATCTTGAGTTTGTTGTCTTTTACTCTATAGGGCCCTATTTGAAGTCTTTCTAGTAGTATGAAAGGCATATCAGATGTATCATATATTCATTTCTTTGTTTTAATTAAGTTTATTGGTAGAATATAGACATACCTAACGATCCCATTCACCATAGGGAATTCGTACTTATACATGGTGCATCTTGATTCTCCTTTTTTCCCATGGCCCTTCAACCCTGCTTCCCTTCCATGGTTACAATGTTTGCTACATTTCATCCTTCTTTTCTGTTTTTTCTTTTCCCTAATTTCCTCCTTCATTCCTCCCTAGTTCCCCTTCCTTTTGAACAATTTCTTCCTCTTTCCCAATATCTTATATATTTTGGTTTTATTCTGTGGTATGTTAAAACAGTTTTTCCAGCATCATTTATTAAAGAGGTTGTCTTTCTTCAGGTGAGCATGTTTGGCCCCTTTGTCAAAGATAGGGTGGCTGAATATGGCGGATTGACAACTGGTGGTCAATTTCTAACACCCAGCTGAATTGAAGCAGTGTGATGCTAGGTGTGGGAGGCTCACCTGAGGATTGTTGCCAGCAGCACATCAAGCAGAAGTGGAGAAGAAAAGGAGTCTGCTGGGAGTTGATAACAGCTGTGGGGAGCCTATTGGAAGCTACTGAGAAGCAGTAGGGAGCAACTGGTTTTCCTGGAGGAGCTCGTCATGCTGGCTTTCCTGATAAACTTGGCTTCTCATCAGAGGAGGAGCTCAGGACATCACTGTCACTGAGTATGGCTTAGGTTCACTTTGAGGGAGCTGTGGTCCTCACTGTGAGCATCATTTCCTGGCTCCAGAGGGAAAAGTGGTGCACTTCTCAGTCTTCTAGGGAAGCTTGTCACTTGGGCTTTCCTGTTGTGAACTTGGCTTTCCTTATCATCGGAGGAGCTTGGGACCTCATTGTTGCTCGGGATGGCTGCAGTACTTTTCAGGGGAGCTCTGCTTCTCACTTTGAGTGTTGCTTTCTGACTACAATCAGATCCCTCAGCCTGCTAGCACAGATCATTCATCCCACTAGAACAGACTTTCTAGCTTCCACCACTGGCCTTTGGTCCTTCCCAGTGCAGATCCTTGAAAGAGGCCTGCATGAGATATTGTTATGGAATCTAGGCCTCCAGGCAGATTTGATGGAGGCACTGTTATGAGCTCTAGGTCTTTAGCTGGACTCATGCAGGACATTATTGTGTGATCCAGGCCCTCAGCTGGATTCTCTGGTCTTTACTGTGTGGACAGATTTCTGGCACTCTCTTGTATATGATGCTTTGGGTTATTGTTATGAATAACCTTATAATGTGTGTCCTGTATGGTTCCCACTGCAAAAAGCCCAAACCACAACACTGAGTGCGCTTGGATTTGTTTCCGCACCTTCCAGTCTTTTTCACTGACTCTCAGGTCTTTTTCTTCTCAGTGCCATGCTGTATCATCACAGTAACTCTGCACTATAACTTCAGTTCAGGGATTGTGATGCACCTGACCTTGTCTTTGTTGCCCAGAATTATTTTTGCTATTCTGGTGTCTTCTGGTTCCAAATGAGTCTTAGGAATATTTTCTCTAGTTCTGTGAGGTATGCTACTGTTATGCTGACTGAGATTGCACTAATCTGTATAATAATTTCTGATGTATGGCCATTTTCACTGTGGTGGTTCATTCTCCCCAAGGAAAAAGGATGTCATTCCATTTTTTATATCCTTTTCAGTCTCCCTTTTCAGAGTATTGTAGTTTTGAATGTAAGGATCATTTATTTCTTTGTTACATTGATTCTTAAGTATTTCAGTTTTTTTGTGCTATTATATAAGGTTTGCGTTCCCTGATTTTTCTCTCAGTGTCTTTGTTATTGTGTACAGGAATGCTACGGAGTTTTGAGTGTTGGCTTTTTATCCATGTACATGACTGAATTTGATTGTTAAATCAAGAATTGCTTGGTGGAGTTTTGGGGGTCTTCTATGTAAAGTGTCATGTCATCCACAAATAATAATTTAAATTCTTCCTTTCCTGTCCTCA
This sequence comes from Dinomys branickii, assembly GCA_004027595.1. Lineage (NCBI taxonomy): Eukaryota > Metazoa > Chordata > Mammalia > Rodentia > Dinomyidae > Dinomys > Dinomys branickii. Next base: position 7,765 of record PVLD010022120.1, on the reverse strand, counting down.
TTCTTTTTATTTCTTTGTCTTGTCTAATTGCTCTGGCTAGTATTTCCGGAACCATATTGAAGAAGAGTGGTGATAGTGGTCATTCTTGTCTTTTTCCTGATTTTAGAGTGAAAGCTTTGACAATTTAGTATGATGTTTGCTGCTGCTTTGTCATAGATTGCTTTTATCAGATTGAGATAAAGACCATCTAGTTCAATTTTTGTGGGATTTTTTATTATGAATGGATGAAATGCTCTTATGCTTCTATTGAGATGATCATCTGATTTTTGTCTTTGTTTCTGTCTTCACTATATTCATAGATTTGCATATGTTGACCCATCCCTGCATCTGTAGGATGAATCCTACTTGGTCACAGTTCATCATCTCCTTGATTTGCTCCATTCTATTTTCTAGTATCTTATTAAGGATTTTTGGGTCTGTGCTCATTAGGGAAATTGGCTTGTATTTCTTTTTGTTGGTTGTATCCTTCTCTGGTTTTGATATCAGGGTAATATTTGCTTCAGGGTTGAATTGGGAGTATTGCTTCCCTTTCAATTTCATGAAAGAATTTGAGGAGTAATGGCATTATATTTTCTCTAAATTTCTTATAGAATTCAGCATTGAATCCATCAGGATTGGGGTTTTCTTTGTTGACAGGTTTTCAATTAGATTTTCAGTGGCATTGACTGACACTGGGTTATTTAGAATTTTTATACATTCTTAACTCAGCTTTGGTAATTGACATGTATCTAGGACTCTTTCTATTATTTGTGTGTTTTCTGTCTTATTAGCATAAAGATTCTTGAAGTAGGTATTCTTGATTTTCTGGATATCCACAGAATCTGTTGTGATTTCAATCATTTTATTCGAGTTTGAGTCTTTTCTTCCCTTTTCTGATAAGGTTTGCAAAGGGTTTATCAATTTTATTTAATCTTTCAAAGAATCAACTCTTTTATTCATTGATTCTTTGTATTGACTTTTTAGTCTCAGTGACATTAATTTCTGCTCTAATCTTTATAATTTCTTCCCTCTTATAAGCTTTGAGTTTGACTTGTTCTTTTTCTAGAAATTTGAGGTTCAACATTAGATTGCTTATTGTTCATTCTGTTTTCCTGATGTGATAATGCACCACTATAAATTTTGCTCTTAGGACTGCTTTCATGGCATCCTGTAAGATCCAGTATGTTCTCTTAGCATTATCATATAATTGTAGATACTGTTTAATTTTTCATTTAATTTCAAATGTGACCAATTTGTTGTTCATGAGGGTGTTATTTAATTTCCATGTGTTTATGGATATATTGTAATTTCTCTCCACATTGATTTCCATTTCCATTTTACTATGGTCTGATAGTGCAACTCAAATTTTTAATTGCTTTGCATTTACCTAAGCATATTCTATGGGATAGTGTGCAGTCTATTTTGGAGAACATCCCCTGCACAGCTTAAAAGGAAGTATATTTTAATCTCCCTGAGATCTGTTTGAATCTGGTTTATAGATTTCATCTCTTTCCTATGCTGGATATTCATGGCTTTCCATTATTTTTCTAAGCTCTTATTTTTTTAATCTGTATCTACTCTAGATTCACAAACAAGCCCTCTATTTTGACCATCACTTCTGTTTTTAATCTGAGATATTGTTTCTAATGTGATTTTCTCTATAGCCTCATTCGCCCTTTGGGAAATTTCTGGTGGGCGGCTTCTGGTATCTTCTCTCTTGTTCTATGAACATATCCAGGGTGGGCTGTAGATGTGGGCTGCGTTTACTTTCTATGTCTTATAATTTTGTATTTTTAAATTTTATTTTATTTTCTGTGTTGGTCCTTATAAATATCTTATGGTAGATAGCTCTATCATAGTACTAGGGCTTCCCTAGAAAACATCCATTCCTTAGAGATGTCTTCTAGGTATAGGTAATTCTTGGTCTTTGTGTCTGTCCCCAAACCCTACTGTCCCATTTATTATGGATTAGAAGTTGCTGCTTGGATGATCATCTAGTCCTTTGGAAGAAGACTATGGTGATGGTTATGACCACAGGGAATCAGAGTGTTGCCATATAAGGGAAAACACTAGGTACGACATCGCAGCTAAAGTAGTACAATTAGCAATAACAATAGCATTAAGCACAGCCTAAAAGGTGATAAAATGTGGTACCTATTAAATTGTTACCTTTAACCTCAGAAGCAAGATCTACAGTAATGTAAAAAAATATAACACAAGCAGGAACTTGTATGCAATGAGTTTCCACAAACCAGACTTATCTTACTCTGTGTATAGGGGGGATTGGAGAGGCATTGGAGAATAGCAGAGACATAAATGCAGAGAAATATAACAGACGCAAGGCTAGATGATGAATGTTGATCACTTGTGCTTTGTGAGACTGGAGCAGAGGACAGGAGAGAAAAAAAATGAAGGAGAAAGCAAAAGAATATTAAAGCAAACCAGAAAGACTAGAGACAATGATCACTCACCTGCAAATGTCAAAAAGTCAAGAAAGAAAGTTGCAAAAAGAGATGACAAGCAGAATAAAATAGAATACAGGTAAAGGTATAAACAACCAATAAAGAAAAAAATAAAGAAATAACCACATAGAAAAGGAGAATGATACCAACAAAGAAAATGTGGGCCCTCCTGTCCCACCTAGTGCTTTCCGCTGCTTGTGCTGCAGACTCTAACCTTGTGGTTGCTAGGGGAGGAGTTCTAGTTAGCTGCTGGGGTGCATGACAACAACAACAGCAACAAAAACTGGTGGTCCGGTAGGGAGAGAGCAGTTTCCTGATCAATTGCCCCTGTGTTTGTAGGTGAAATCTGTTGCTAGACTGCGGTATCATCAGTGTGGGGCAAGGCAAAGGGGCAAGGGGGCTTCCATCCCAAAACTAGCCTGTGTGGCTTGATTTTAGCCACACTTTTTCAGTCTATCAGATTTTTGGAAACTTCCAAAAATGGCAGTGCCTGCTTCGTGTACATGTGGCAGTTCCAGATACAGCCCTATGGGCTGACTTGCCCTGTTATAAAGACCTATGTCTGTTTTGTTTGATCTACAAAACTTTTATTGTAGATTGACTTTCACCTCAAGATATCTCGTTCTCCTTTTCTTTTAATTACCTGTGTTTTTAGTCAATTTTCTCTGAACTCAAACATGACTCCTCCTCTATTCAGACATGTCCTGGGCTTTGGGGAAATATCGTGTTTTTGAATTACCTCTTTTCAAGTTTTTGCTTTGTCAGTTTGTTTGTTTGTTCTTCTGCTGCCTGGTATGGATGTTCAGAATTTGAATCCCAGACTTATATAGATATAACTCCATTTAATACTTCAATAAATATTTTAATGTCTGTTATGTCCGGGGCATAAGGGATCATGCTGAACGTTTTGTCTTTAGTTTTGCTCTAAAATAAATTGTAGAGAAATTTTAGCATTCACAGAATTTTAAGATCATTCGCTGTTGTGATTCCTACCATGTGTGAAATTCTGGGTAATCAAGTTAATTAACTACTCTGAACATCAGATTCCCTCATCTGAAAATAGTAGATAAAAATAAATCCTAACATATAAAGTTCTTGTGTGGTACAAAAAATAATGCAGTAAGGTGATTATCAAATTGTGTATAAAACTACAGGTAAAAACATAGATTGGATGGCATTTACTAATACAGTTTTAGCTATTTTCTCAGCTATGGCTCGTATGTTTCCCAATGGTTTTACATGAAAGCATACAAGCATGAGAAGGAAAATATTTTTCATTTCTATACAGCTTACAAAATACAATTATTGGTGTTCATTTCAACAGTAGAAGTAAAATCCTTAGGAAATTCCACTTTGTTTTCAAAATATATTGATGTAAATATGATGTTTTGTTCTTAGAGCTATTTTCCCATATCTCATAGTAAATTAATGATGCAAGTTTCTTTCCTGCAGAGGCAGGATATGAATTGGGCATCATCTTGTGTGATGGAACTCGAGGCAGTTGGTGTACTTAACTATTACACCCGGCATCATCTCGCAGTTATGTTATTCAAATATATACTACAGCAGTCACCAGCTTTGCATTGGGCTATTAAAATGAGTAAGTCACTTATTCGAGAAATGTTAATGCTAAAAAGTAATTTTTGATGCTATGAATAATACATTAAATGTAGCTAACATAAATTTGCTCTGAGTTAACAAGAACTTTCCTCCTTTAAAATTAATATAAACGTTATTGTATTATAACTTATTACTTTAAAAACAAAGTGACAACTTATATTTAAAAAACATCGATCAATAAACTCACTTTAGTTATCAATGGCTCACGTGCCACATCACTGCAAGTCGATATTAGCATTGCTATTTTAGAAAACTGTACAGCCTTGCAGGTAAGATGAGAGGGACTGGAGCCATGATTGCTGTGTTTGAATCTCAGCGACGCAGTGGGGAAATTACTGAACCACACTGTGCCTTAGCTCCCCTTAACCTGTAAAACCAGCATGATAATTTTACACCTGTCTCGTGGGGCTGCTTGGCCAGGATGAAAAGAAAAATTAATGCATTCTTAATGCAGTATAAAATGCTTTCTGAAAGGGAATTCTACTGAAATGTCAGTACAAATAATTGCTTTTTCTGCAAGGTAGCTCATATACCCACATGAGATCAGGTTATAGTTTCTAAAATAATAGCCTTTCCAGGACATTTTCATGTCATCTAAACCACATTTTCTACCATGGATTAGAGTCTCTTACATAGAATGATTGTGCAGTATTTACAGACTCCTCTACAAAGTACTTTCAAAAAATGTAACTTCTCAAATATGCTAGTATTTTCCTTTACGGAAGCCAAAGAAAGAGATAATATGTTAGCCTTAAAGTACACATAGGATCTGGTGTGATTCCTACAGCCCACAAATTTCTATTTTTTCTTAATTATATTGAATACTTCTACATTCAACTACCTATGAATAGAGGCAGACACATCTTTTTCCTCAAAAATTTGATTTCTCCCATTTTTTAATCTTAAGCTTCAGATACCAGAAATGAATATGTATAGTCCTGTCCATAATGGTAACAGAAGCAATGATTTATGTAAGGCAAAATAACCACAGAAATGATATTATGAATGTATCATATTCTCAGACCTAAGGTAAAATACCACTACAAGCAGAAATGCATGCTTATTAAACAAAAGAGACAAACTGTACTGTTCTCATTATCAACCAACAGTACACATTCAGGGAGTTTATATACATAAATACATCCATCATAATCATAGTTGACAATTGTTGGCTTTTAAGGTTATTGGTTTTATTGATGTAACAGTAATGTTGGATTAATACTTATTGAAAAGACTGATAGAAAGTTTTCATATATACAATACATTCTATTAAATTTCTAACTGTGGCTCATGTCATCCTGGATAAATTACATGACTTCACTGAGGCCTGATCTTGTCATTTATAACATGAAAAAAGTATATAATTTTCTCTCTTCCAATTACTAGAATGTTTTGCATGAAGGATTTCCTACAGTATTCATTGCTCCAAGTGATAAGGGCAGAGAGTGAAGGAAAAATTTGCTGAAGAATATTTAGTTATTGAAACTCAAACTATTTTTCCTTTTTCTACAATAAAGAAGGTACTATGTAAATGGCTGTCTGTTAATATGTTTTCCTTCTTTTACTTTTAAAAGAAAAAAAGAAGATACTTCAGTTTCATCAAATACATTCAAGTGGTTAAGACTATTTTACAGACACTGCTTAGTTTTTAAAATGAAACAAAATCATTGAGTCTGTGGGCACTATAGACATATTTGACATATACAGAATTGTCAGACCAGATATTTGTCCAGTGAGGAACTTTTTCCATTATGAGAGTGCAAGTATTTTCTCTAAAAACAACTCAGCCATTTCTTTAAATTAATGATTTAGTTTTTAGTTGAACTTGTTCCAGTGGAGTGAATTTGATTCTCAAGTCTACCATAATTTTGTCTAGTTGAAGAAAAATCTTTGCCAGTGTAAACATATCAACAAAATGTAATATATTTCATTTTCATATTTAATAACCACTGATTATCAATCATTCATTAACAACAATTCACAAGTCATTCATCAGGTAAATGTTGACAGAACTTTCTACATGAAGTAAATTAACTGATATTGTCCAATGATATCAACTCCCAGAAAAAGTATTATGATTATGTAGATACAAGTATTTTTATAGAGATTTAAGACATCCCTTGGGCAACAGAAACGTACTTCTAAACCATTAACATTATACCAAAATATAATGTTTTCCTAGCTAAAACTCCAACATTACCATTTTACCTAATAGAAGTATTTATAAAAGAAAATAGTTTCCTTTATTAATGAGTCTACCCAACAACTCCTACCCTTATTGTTACAGCTCAGTATGTACATATTCCATTCCCCGGGAGGTGCACATTGTATACATTAATAAAATGCATTTAAGTTTTCCCACGGTAGTCATTGAACTCTTTGGCACACCTATAGCAGCAAGTTTCAGAAGTGTCAAACAAATGATTCAAAACACTTAGTCCCATACAGGTTAATTAACAGCCTTCATGTGTACAAAGATATCGTTTCTGAGATTCGGTATCACTAGGACCATTCCATTCAATCAATGACCTTAAATACCAAAGTCAATTACATACTGTTAAAAAAATTATATTTCAAACAGATTTTTAAAAGTCATAAAAGACTATATTGCACCCAAAAACTAAGAATATTTTGAGATCCCAAGCACATTTTGAAATCAATTTTCATCTCATCAAGAGACAAAAGCAAAATAAAATATTTCTTGTAGAAATTTCGGTTTTAGAAACAGTAGAAAGGTATCATATCCTTGAAGTTGATAACGTTTATTAAACAACTGTAAACTGAGAAGACAGGAAGAGAAATGGCCCCAGAATGCAAGGATTAGAAGGGTATAGAAAACCATCTTGTCATTTACTAACAGGAAATTTTAATTAAAAATTCAATGCCTTTTATTGATCAATGCAATATAAAAAGAGGCAATTATTCACTATCATACAAAGCTATTTTAATTAAAGATTTTCAGCAGTGAGAACATGTGACTTTGATTTTAATTCTCATGCATTTTTTTCCCTTTTAGCTGAATCAATTTTAATGAAATACCAGAGCATATTAAGGATAAAATCAGGTAATTTCTTCATTAAAATTAGAAATCAAAAAGGGCAAGAATATATTCCAGGAGGGGAGGTTGTTTCTGTACCTGGCTGCGTCGTCTGCTCCGCACGGCCCCAGTCAGCTTTTCCAGGGTTGGCAGGAAAGCGAGGCGGAGTCCATTCCACTCGGCGTCAGACAAGATAATTGTGGGCAGTTTTATGGGATACCTTAGAATCTTCAACCCCCATCCTGTAAAAACGGGTGATGGAGCTCAGGCTGAAGATCTTATTCTAGAAGGGCATCTGCGAGACCCAGTTATTCAAGTTGAAGTAGGAAAGTTTGTTTCAACTTCGGAAATTCCAGAGTTTGAGTTGAGACGGTGGCATTAAACTTTGAAAGAAATGACTAAAGTTACTGCTTTAACTGGAAAAAACTATAGTCAAAGTCTCTCTTCAAAGAGCTCTTTGTGGATCCCTCCCGCCTCCCGAGCCGGCGCAGCTCTCCGGCGACTCCCGACAGAGATCGGCTCTCTGGCGGCGGCAACGCCCAGCGGTCTCACGTTTCGTGCGCATCAGGCGGGCCGCGCAGAAAGCCCCAAAGGATAGACTGGCACCTTGGAACCTTCATGCCTGCAGGGACTCCAATAACTGGTGAGATATCGGCGCTCGCGACCA